>JAVSCE010001605.1:0-86858 GCA_032199065.1 Smutsia gigantea
TCCAGCTGGTCCTCATAAGTTCTAGTTTGACCTTGCTCTCTCCTACTTCCTTTTCATCTTCCCCGTCTGTCCTGCTTACTTCAAGCCCAGCACGGGATACAGAAGCAACAGCCTAATGTGAACTATTTAATCAGCTCTCACAGATGTTTAAGGTCAACCCCCCCCATAATAAATCCTTCATTTTCTATCACTCATAACAATTCTTCTTCTCTGATTCAACACGGACTGATACACAAGGCTCAATGAAGCAAAGTTATTTGCCCAAGGTCACAAAGCTGGAAGCAGAGTTGTAAATCAAAATGGGTTTATCTGACTCCAAAGTTCATACTTAATTGCCTAGGTAAGGAATTTCCTCTTACCTAAGCTCTGATGAGAACTAGCACTGATTTTTCCAGCAAGATATTAAGCAATTGTACTAAGAACTCCAAGCCCCTCCCCTGCTTTATTTTCTGCCACTGAATTTATCACCATTTCACATATTATACATTGAACTATCATAGCTTGTTCATTTTCTGCCCAGTCCACTAAAATATAAGTTCCATGAGGGCAGCAATGTGTATTTGTTTTGTTCATTGATGTATCTCCAGTACCTAGAAAAATATTTTGCACATAGCAGATGCTCAACAAATATGTGTGGATGAATGACTGGAACTTTGTCATACCAGCCAACAGGGACAGCACTTTGGGGTAATAAGAAACACTGAAAGAATCCAAATTTAGTCAAGAAAAAGTTGTTATAAATGTTCTGAGTATCAACCTCCCTTAACATAAAAGCTAATGATAAGAACAAAGTGTTTTAATAGCATCAAGAACTCATCAACATAATGAAAAACCACCACTAATAACACAAAAACCTAAACAAACGTATTGTCCATGGTAAACTGCTGTCCCCAACACTAGCTCAGCTGTACAGCATAGCTGCATTTTGAATATCCCTACCTGCAAGTCAGTCATTGTTGACTTCTGGCCATTACCTCCTTAGGAAACAACACCTAGAGGACAGTAGGAAAACGTGTAGACAGAGAATCATAGACTATCACAGGTAGAAGTACTTATAAGATAATCTTTCATTTTATAGGTGAGGAAAGTGAAGTGCAGACAGAAGTGTCTTCCTAAGGTCACACAGCTTGATCTGAGTCTCGGTCTCCTGCTACCTAGAATCAAATCTCTAATCTCTACTGTGACATCTCTAAGCAGTAAAAGGAGAATAACAGTAACTACCTCAGAGTTGACATTAAATGAAATAATACATGAAAAAAGCTTGGCACAGTGCCTGGCATGTAATATAACATGTTATTTACCTCTCCCTGCCAGGCACCACACCCCATCAATATAAATCTTTCCTCTTCTCTCCTCCTTGGTCCATATATACATACAATTCACACCATCTAAATAAGCTTTTCTACTAACTTTAACTATCTTTCATGCTGACAGTTCTGGAACCACTTTAAGAATCTAAGGAACCCCAATAACAACACAGACTTCAGAAACAGGGACACTTATTTGCTGAAAAAACAGATTCAGACTTGGGTTTTGTTAGCTAGCATATTCCAGTGGCACATTTAAAATTGGAATTGTTTACCAAAAGTGCATTTACTGACGACCATTTTGGGATGACGAGCAGCGGCAGAGTTCCAGGCACACCTGCATTCATTTCAAGCCATCTGGAAAATTCCTGACATCCTCATGTCCTCCAGTGTAAGCTTGATGGTCCCCATACTGTTATCTGCCCTCCAAAAGTTGATGAAAAGGAAAAGAAGCCACTTTTCAGGGGGTTCTACTCTGAAAAGGCTTTAGTAAAATCTACCAAATTTGGCATTTTGCTAGGAGATTCTTGAAGGCATAAATAAATTGAGAAATGACAGAATGACTGGCAGGATTTGGGGGGAGTAATGCATTGCTAGCTATTTCTTCAAATCTCATTCTATAGATGGCCACATCTTTGGCCACTTCTTAAAGCTAACTCTGTTGGGGTTAACTTGAAGATGTTACTAGAAAGCTGAATGTGCTCTCCACAGTCAGTGAAAAGTCTGTCAAGAAAACCGTGGTGAGAGCCGATACTTGTCTTATACGTCAAGGACAAAACTGAATTCATGTTCCTATTTCCAGTCGTCAATCACTAGTACTCTGCCCTAAAAGACCATCCTTACCCATGCCAAAAAACATAAGTGCATCTCCTCTGTGTATGCTCCTAGGGTCTTGTGACAGGCAAGAGGAACTAGAATTCTGAGCAGGCACTGCTATAATCCAGTGGCAGAGCAGAAAAGAAAAAGAAAGTGAAGATCAGGTCTAATTTCGGGTCCACTCCAGGACCACACAAACACTAAAGCCATCACTAGATCCTCCTAGGCAGCCCCAGCAGAGACCACTGCTGTCACTTCCAGAGTCTCTCTGCAGACTTGAGGCATGCATCTAAGAGGACCAAAGGCAGGTAATGAAGCCAGCAACCACATTCCACCTCTGAGCCAGCCTCCAACCATTATGAATATTTGTTGTTCATAGATTTCTTTTAAAAGAATTCTTCACACGACCCAAAAAGTGCCATAAATATATGCTTTTGGTCATGAAGTAATACTGAAGAGAGATAAAGAGTCTTAAAGAGCTGGGTTGGAATCCAAGCTCTACCACTTATTAGCTGGGCATCCCTAAACAAATAACTTAACCTCCCTAAATTTCAGTTTCATCATCTATAGAATGGAGATAACTATACAACTACTTCATGGAATTATTGTATTAAACAACATAATATATATGTCACAATGCCTGCCATTTACTTTATAATACTTCAGCATAGACAGTGTGATATTAGGTCTGTAACAGTGAGTTTGGGTTTTACTTCTAGGGTCAGTCCTTTGTCCTCATCAGGATACATGGATGGGGACAGGCAGCCAGAGTTATACCAGAAAGGACCACAATCCAGAGGTGATGACCATGTACTTCTGCTACCTGTATCTCAGGCACAGAACCACCTATACTTTGCTAATTAGCATAAATGAATGTAAAAAAATTGATTTTCATTGATGAAAAATAGTGGCCTGTTAACTTGTATGATAAATATTTAAAAAGGGCTCTAACTGGTTTTAAAACTATATATTTTAGAGACACTCCCACCCTTGCATGAACAGGATGTGAGAATCCAGGGAGTCCTGTAACCTGTCTGTATCCTTAGGGAAAGACTTGAAATTTAATACCTAAAGAGTCCTTCTCCAGTCACTGATTTAAAGAATTTTTCTTGTTTCTCTTATGTCTACTATAAGGCACAAAAATCCTGCTTCTGGGAGAGATGTCAGTGAACATAGAGGAACAGGGAACTACAAGGCTCCTCCCTAAAAGCATGTAATGACCTGGCAAAAACTGCCAGATCAACTTTTGAAGAACTGTTGAATACAAACCAAAAACTGACAATAACCAGGGGAATACTTGAAGAAAGAAGAGGTTGCTTTGTGGTAATAGAGCACTGTGTTATTTTAAATTGCCCACCCATCACCCAACACACATCAGATTGGCAGTGGCTATGCAAACCATAGCCTGTACTTCTGATGCAGAATGCTAGTGCCAGAGGAAGCAATATGGACCATATTCTCACAAAATCGGGTCTTGACCTGTCTGGCATTCCCCTCAGTGACCAGAAAAAAGGCTACCCTTACCAGAGCAAAGGCTACACTTTGTTTTGCTAAACTTAAGAGTTACCAGTACTAGGGCAGTTTCCTGAGCAAAAGCATTCAAAAAGGAACAGATGCTGGCTGCAGCAGTCTGAGGAAAATAAAAACACTTAGAACAAGATATAGACCAATCTGGGAAGGAAGAGGTTGGGAAAGGAGCTACATGTGGGAATAGGGGATTCTAAAAGCTCCTGAGTATACCAGGGAATCAAAGGATGCCCATACATGTCCTGTGTGGGATGCATATTTAGAAAAGGCCTGAAAAGACCCTAAGCTTTAACCTCTGGCTAGTCTTCAAGCTTTATACAAGTAAGAAGTAAAGACTAAGAGTTGTAAATGTCCTGGCTAAAGATTGAAGTATTAAAAGAGTGCCCCAACATAGAGCCAATCTGTTGGCTACAGACATTTAAGTAACTCAAAACACCAGCTGATCACAAAGCTAACAAAACAAAGACCTCAGGGCCACATATGACAACAAAGAATACAGACTTTACAAAAATCATTTATAAAAGCCCACAGCAGGCAACATTTGAATATGTTAAAGTCATATTCCTGGTTCTTTCCAGGACCACACATTTGACCACACTCCAGAGCCATACATTTGAATATGTTCAAATTCTGGGTAGGGTAGATAATCTGATTTCCAAAATTGGCACACTATAATATTCAAAATACCTAATTTTCAACAAAAAATTACAAAGACTGCAAATATGCAAGAAAGTGTGGCCCATCCACAAAGGAAAAAGTTAATTGAAAATGTTCCTTAGGAAGGAAGCCCAGGCATTGGACTTACTAGATAAAGATTTTAAGAGAACTGTCAAATATGCTCAAAGACTTCAAGGAAACCATGAACAAAAAACTAAAGAAAACAAGTAGAACAATGTTTCAAAGAATAAAGAATATCAATAAAGAGAGAAAAATTATTATTTTTTTTAAATAGAAACTGAAGTGAAAAATTCACAAGAAGGTTTAGCAGCTGATTGAGAAAGCAAAAAAAGAATCATCAGACAAAAGAAGCAGCAAACTTAAAGATAGGTCCGTTGAGATTATTCTATCAGAGCAGATAAAAGAACAAAAACAACAACAAATAGAGCCTAAGAGATCTGTGGGATACCATCCAGCATGCACCAATGTATGCATAAACAGATTCCCAGGGGGAAAGGAGAGACAGCATGGAGCACAAAAAATATTGGAAGAAATAATGGCCAAATACTTCCAAAATTGGATGAAAAAAATGAATCTGTACATCCAAGAAGCACAATAAACCCAGTCATGATAAATTCAAAGATCTCCACACCAAGACATTTAATAGTCAAATTGTCAAAAGACAAAGCAAGAAGCAGCATTGCATATGAGGGATCCTCAGTAAGATTAATAGCCAATTTGTTTTCAGAAACCAAGAGCAAGTAGGATAGCATATTTAAAGTTTTGAAAGAAAAATAATGTAAACCAATAATTCTATGTGGAATGACCAAAAAATTAAGGCATTCCCAGGTAAAAACAACGACTAAGGTAGTTCATCACTAGTAGACCTGCCATACAAGAAATGTTAAAGGCAATTCTACAGGAAGAAATGGAGGCACACTAGACAATAACCCAAAGATATTTGAGGAAATGAAGCTCACTAGTAAAGGTAGCTACATAGGTAAGCATGACAGGGGTAGGTAATACTGTATATAGCTTTGTAACTCTCCTTTTTTTGTCATTCTTTTGTGTCCCCATATGATTTAAAAGACAAACGCATAATAATCACAAAGTGATGTTAATAGGCATACAATATACCAACATGTAATTTCTGAAAATAACACAAAGCAGGGCACAGAGTTGTAAAGGAGCAGTTTTTGTATACTATTGAAACTAAACTGGTATTAATTCAAACTTGATTGGTATAAAGTTGTCAATTATATTCTTCAGGGTAATCACTAAAGAAAAAACTAAAAAATATGCAGGAACTAAAACAAGAAGGGAATCAAAATATTACACTAGAAAAAAAGTAACTGATTAATAATAAAGTCAGTAATGGAAGAACTAAGGAACAAAAAGGTCTAATTCAACAACCAAAGGAGAACAAAATCCAATGAAAAAAAATGGGCAAAGGATCTGAATAACCATTTCCTCAAAGATATACAAATGGACATCAAGCACATGAGATGCTCAACATCATTAATTAGGGAAACTAAAACCATATATATTAAAATTAAAATTAACCATATAATTTAAACCATATAAATTAAAACCAGAGTAAGATACCACTTCATACCCACTAAGATGGCTTTAATCAAAAAAAAAAAAAGAAAAAGAAAATAACAAGTGGTGGCAAGGATGTGGCAATATGGAAACCCCCATACATTGCTGGTGAGAATGTAAAATGTTGCAGTCCAGTGGAAAACTGTTTGGCAGTTCCTCAAATAGTTAAACCCAGAATTACCATATGACCCAGCAATTCCACTCCTAAGTATATATCCCAAAGAATTGAAAACAGGGACTCCATCAAATGCTTGCACATGAATGTTCATAGCAGCAATATTCACAATAGCCAAATGTAGAAACAATCCAAATGACCATCAGTGGATAAAATAAATGTACTTTATCAATACAGTAAAATATTATTCAGCCATAAAAAGGAATGACATGCTACAATATGGATGAACTTGAAAACATTATGCTAAGGAAAGAAGCCAGACACAAAAGGTCACATATTGTATGATTGCATTTTTATGAAATTTACAGAATAGATATACCCATGTAGACAATAAGTAGATTAGTGGTTGCCAGGGTCTCAAAATGTGGGAGAGAGAAAGCAGATGGGGAATTACCACTTAATATGTATAGAATTTTCTGTGAGGGTGATGAAATGTTCTGGAATTAGACAGTGATGAAGCTTACACAACATTGTGAATGCACTAAATGCCACCAAATTGTATGCTTTAAAATGATTAATGGTTAACTTTATGTTATGTGAAATTTACCTCAATAAAAAGGATAATTTTTCAAAATCCTGCTTCTTAAATATAGTTATGCCTTCTTCCTGTGACCCTTCTAGGCATGTTACAGTCAAAGCCAAATGACAGATTGCTGGGATGTTATCAAGCTTACAGAACAGGTTATATGAACCATTTTGTCTCTGCTGTCGATGAATGTTTAGATAATAAATGTTAATGCATATGACAAAATTTAGTCCAAGATTTGCTTTCATATAGCCTCATAGGGAGATTATGAAAAAGTAAATAACCCTCACACATCTCAAACCAAACTTCTTTGATGGCTATGATTATATCCAAATAAATAAGCACAGATAAAATCAAATTGACCAAGGCCAGTTTACAATACATGGTAAGTGTTCAACGAATGTTAATTGTTACTGTTAAATTTCAAAATGAATTTAATTAATTAATTAAACCATATAAATTAAAACCATAATGAGATACCACTTCATACCCACTAAGATGGCTATAATGAAAAAAAAGAAAAAGAAAATAACAAGTGGTAGCAAATTGATTTTAATCAATTTGATTAAAATTTTTGATTTTAATCAAAATGAATTAATTGTTATTGTTAAATTCCAAAATGACTCATTAACACGCCCAAGAACAGTAGAAAGAAAGAGGGGGGATTAAGAGAATTTCCAAATAAATCACCTATGTATGGCCAAAGTAAAATCATATTGAGCACAGTTTTCAGAAGCCCACCACCACCACCCACGCAAAACTACAAACACTGCAAGAAAGAGCGTTGGGTAGCCATCAAATACCTTTAGACGATAATATAAATCTTATGCTTATTTCACAAAAGCAAATTTACCAACTCCCAGTGGTTAAAGAATGTTCCCTTGAAGCCAGACTGTGTTTAAAGTCCATTTAAGATAACACTTCTTCACATTTGCCAAGGCTTCTCACTTTCTAAGCATGCTCACGCAGCTCATCATCTTACGCTTTCCATGTCAATATGAGATAAGATGGAAATAATGCCTGCCCAGCTAACATGAAGACACTGAGGCACAATGAAAGCGAGTAACTTGGCTACAGGTACACACAGACCTAGGTCTTCTAATTCTCTGCCTAGAGCTTTTTTCAACTCAATTTCCAGTTACGTACTTTCAGGCTCAAACGGGTTCCAGGCAAGAAGAGTATCACAATTGAGATAAAGAATAAACAATTAAACAAAAGAAACCAAATGGTGTGAAGCCACAGAGCAAAATACATGATACATTCTTCTCCAACACAGTCACACATTTCTCTATCCCCATTTGCAGTATCATCTTGCAACAACCTTGGTAGCATTCAGAGCCAACAGCCCAATAGAGATTCAAACGAGAAAATCATACCACCACTACACAATCTCCCCACCCTACCGGAAGCCAGTGTTATTGGCCTTTAGTGATGTGATGAACAGGCCACTGAGTGCAAGGTCAGAACCACAGCAAGTCAGGACTCCACTTTGCCCCAAGAGTAGAAGCAATAGAAGCCAGTATGGAGACTCTTCCATCCAAATAAGATCACCTGAAACTCAGAGCCAGGAACCAAGCATAGCAGCTGCTGACTGGAAGAGGGTGGGCTGGCAAAAAGGAAGTAATTCTAAGTGGACATTCCTTCCTTTATTAAGCTGAAAGCTGTTCTTACCTCCCAGCTCCTACAGCACATTTAATTTGTGCTACTTAATACTTACAAAATTGGCACCACCTGTGGAATACATTCTATGTTAGCAACTGCAGTGCCTGCCCTTAAAAGAGCTTTACTATCAAGTTAGGGAGAAAAGATAGTCATATCCATGAAACAATGAGACCAAGGTGCAGGGCAGTAGATAATAAAAGGTTATATAGTAAAGAGTAGGCAACCTAAGAGGTCAGAAAAGAGGCAGGGAGAAAAGGAACTCATTTAATCTTCATAATAACCCTATGAGGTAAAAACTAGTAGTATTCCCACTTTACAGATGAGGAAACAGAAACTCAGAAAAGTTTTATGTAAATCACCAAGGAAACACAGGTTGTAAGTGGCAAAGTCAGGAGTTCAACCAAATCTGTCTGAATCCAAAAAGACTAGAGTCAACAGAGAGTATTTCCTGGAGGAGCTAGGGCTTGCACGGGGTCTTAGAAATGGAAAGGACTTGAAATCTGAAGGGCCTTGAAAACAGATATGAATTTGGTAACCATTAAAAGGCATTGTGCAGAGCCACATGTGAAGGTGGGATGTTAGGAATAATAGTCTATAGTAATAGGCAGAATAATCTGAAAAAGGGAGAGGCTGGACTCAGGAACCCAGCAAGGTGGCAGTTACAGAATGCAGGCATGCAATGCTGTAGGGCAGCCTGAACCAGGATAGAAGGGTGCCAGTGGAGTAGAATTAAAATATCTGAGGAGGAAAACACAGCGTGAGGCAACTTTAAAAACAGGGGCAAAGGATATGGATAAGAAAAGATTCCAAGAGTTTGAGCCTTGAATACCCAAGAATGCTTGGACCACATGATGGAAATGATGTCATCAGAAAGGGAAGCGGGCTGGAACACTTGGTTTGACACAAGTTGAGATTGAGGTGTGGACAAAAAAAATCCAAATAGAAATGCCAGGAGACAGTTGAAGAAATAGCTCAGGAGCTCAGATGAGGTCAGAGCCAGAAATGTCAGTCTCGCTAGTTGAAATCATGAGTGTGGATTAGTTACTATGGCAGACTTTATTTGTCTACCAAAAAGCTACTCCTCATTTCTTCCTTGTGTACAGAATCCCAGTTTTGTCCTATAGCCGACACTTGTGTTCTCCAGGGAGACTGAGAACTCTCCTGCTCCAGAGGGGAAAATCAGAGGGACCAGTCTAGGCCAGTGGCTCTTGACCTTGGTTGCATAGAGGAACCACCCAGAAAACTTTAAAAATGTTGATGTCTGGGTCTTACAGGTCTTACAGTCAGAGATTCTGATTTAATTGCTCTAAGATATGCCTAGGCATGGACTTCTTAAAAGCCCTCTGGGTGATCCTCACTTGCAAACAAAGTTGAGATCCACTGGTCTAAGCCAATCATGGCCATTCCATTCACCTTATCAGTAATTGATTTAGGTAATCCTAGCTAATGAGTCCTGAAGGGAAGTTGGGTGGGGCATGGGAGAGAGGTTTTTCTTATTCATAACTGCTCTGCAGGAAACACCATTTCTTTAGATGATGATCATCATTTCTACATGTGATATGTGGAACTGCTGTGACCATCTCACAGTTCTGAAAGGGATCTGCCAAACATAGCTGATGAAAAGATGGAAAATACCTGAGGTGCTTAAGCTACTGAATTGAGCAATTCTGAAACCTGCTTACCTTTCCATATCTTGTTATAAGAAATAATATTTGTCCTTATTGTTTAGCTCATCATGAGTTGTTACTTGCAGCTGAAAGCATCCTAACTGGAAACATACACAGATGCCTCTGCCATGGATTCCCATAAAAAGACTTCACATATATTTCATAGTAAACATTACACTATTTTGTATTCATTGATTTCCTGTCTACTTCCCTCGTCTTTGAATTCCCAGAAGGATTGTGTCTAATACATTTGTGTCCCCAGAGTACAATATAGGTCTCCAAACATAAATATTCAAACATTAAAAAAATGTTTGATGGAAAAAAGAGCACATAAAAGAGGAGAGTGTCAGTGATTGTGTCTTCAGGAGAATTCACAGTTAGGATGAAGAAAAGAGGGAACCAGGAAACAAAACAGATGTGGTCAAAGGGATAGAAAAACTAGCATAGGGGTGGGTCATGTTAGCCCAAATATTTAAAAGGTTTAATAAGTTAAGGTAGTCAGTGTCAGTGGGAATGAGAAAAACATGGAAGGAAAAAAAGCTATTGAGATTTGGTGAAAAAGAGATGCCTGGGAACCTCTGGTATACATTTTCCCAATCAGACCCACAGCCTCATGAGGAAGCATTTCTCAACAATCCCAGTTACTCGTCCTCTGCAATGGAATCTTTTGATATAATTGATGCTTAAGCTGAAATTACTATTCATAGTGCAGTATTTAATGGAGTCTCAGTAACTCCATCTTAGTTTAGTTTCTGGTGACATCATCAGCTTTAGGGACCCCATACCCGACAGAAACTAGATTGAAGTCAAGAGTTATTACCATCATCATGAAATATAGTAAACTACTGTTAAAGAAAGGAGAGATCACATATACTCTGCAGGGAAGTGAAGATCTTAGGGTGTCAATTTCTTCAAACACAGCGCAGCACCTGTCACAAATATGTAGGGTGACATAAAAAGGTCACCTGCTTGCAGCCTTACTTTCTTGCTCACAAGTCAACAGGGGGTTTCCCAGGGTGGTAAACACTCTCATTTAAGAAATTCTGGAGCCCCAATTTCCATTTCAAGTGATAGGTTATCTCTACTATCTATTAAAAAAGTAACTTTAGCCCATTGCCATGGAATTCTTCTGTATGACTTTGGTCTCTGAGAATGGTGTGTTTCTGGGAAGGAGTCTTGGGGAAAGTCCCCTTCTTCAGTGCATAAACCCTTCCTCTTTTTTGATCCAGGAGCTTTTGCCACTGCCCCACTGGAAGAGAGCATTAGATCTTGCAGGTACTAAGTACCCTCTAAGAATTCTGTGAGATCTGTAGAAGCCCATTCTAACCTCTAAACAACTGAAAAATGTCAGGGTCCCCCCAGATCCAGTGAAGTTTAGCCTCGGCATAGTCTCAGAAGTGTCTGATTGCATTAGCATGCTTAAGACCATAGTTCAGTGTCATCAATTGTCCCCTGTGGTGGGTAAAATAATGATGCCTCCTCCAAAGATGTCCATGTCCTAGTCCACAGAAACCATGAACATGTTACATTAAATGGCCAAAAGGACTTTGCGGATGTGATTGTTACGTATCTCAAGACAAGAAGATTACCCTGGATCATCTGGGTAGGTCCAATGTAGTCACAGGAGTCCTTATAAGAGTGATGCAGGAGTATCACAGTCAGAAGAAAATGTAACAACAGAGTAGAGAGGAGGAGGGGGAGATGGATTTAAAGATGTGTGCTGCTGGCTTTGAAGATGGAGATGGCACGTGCATGGGCTCTAGAAGCTGGAAGAAGGAAGCATTCTTCCTGACAGCCTCCAGAAGGAAGCCAGCCCTGCTGACACCTTGATTTTAGAATCTCTGAGCTACAGCACAGTGAGAGAATAAATCTGTGTTGTTTTAAGCTTCTAAATTCATGTTAATTTGCTAAGCAACAATAGGAAACTAATATACTTGCCATCGTGACTTCTTTTGAAAAATACAGCTAAGTGGTACAATAAATTTGTGGTCTCTAGCCTTCTTTTGGAAATTCACAGTGCACACTGCTTCACAAAAGGCTCTGCGAAATCCTATAGAAAAGAAACCTATTTAAGTTTCACTCCATATTAACCAGGGAAAAAACTTTTTAGCTACAACCATCAATTATCATCCTGCAGAACAAGGTCCTTTCTCAGAACATTGGTTTGAGGTAATGCTGCTGCTAACTCACTGCATGGTAATTTGACTGAAGCTGAAGATAGACGTGTTAACCAAAGGAGGGTTAGTGTGGCGATCTAGAAGGAGGTGAGTCAAAGAACAAGAAACTCTCAATATGTCATTCAACTAGTCCAGGAAAGTCCATTCTGGCTTACAAATATGAGTATTTTGTCCCTGTTCTCTGATCTATCACTAGGGTGGGGCCATCACAGGTGGTTAGCAGATGCCATTAAGATAATCCAGGGAGGTCCCCTAGTTCTCACTGCTTGCTCCTCAAAGAGCCTCCTGCTACCATTAAGCTTCCCTTTCAAGTTTAGCCTGACCAGCTGACGTGCCATCTCCAATCTGATTAAGTCATGTGTACCACTGAAAATTAAATGATTTGGAATTCTCTCTCCCTTTTAATTTACATTGGTTAGGGTGAATCCATCCCCAGGAGAATACTGACCTCTAAGTATCTCAGATAAAATTCAGTTTCTGGGCCTAACCATACTCTATGCGATCCTGCGTAAATTGCCAGACAAGCAGACTTTCTTAATGACACCTCCACCCTGCCTCATTGCCCTGGTTACCACATCCCTCTTGGGGACAGTGTCCTTGTCCACAGCTCTGTCACCATGTCTAGAGAAAACTCACTGTAAGTGCATTCCATTGACTGAGTTTAGATATTTGACTGAGCATGACTGGACATGAGCCGAGAAGGGCTACAGGGGCAGAGGACAAGGGGCAACTTTGGGTAACATGGGTCCAAATCCTCTGTTTGAACCTATGCAATGAATTTAAGTGAGGCCACCACATCCATTACCTGAACTGAGAAGGTGGCCCGAGCAGACATGATGAATAGTTCCATGTACCAATTGTGATCACTTAGTAGAAGCCAGGTGCACAGCTATTGACTTCCCAATGCTTCAATTCAAGGATTTTTCCCCTCCATTCCTTTATCCATATGGGATCATTGGGAGCTGCATGTTCCTACAATGAGACTGGCAGCCCTCTGTCCATGGTTCTGTAAATCCCCCGTTTGGAGTTATATTGGGTTAGCAAAAGTCGATCCCCAGGAGACTGAGTTCAAGGCTGGACACCTAATCCAAACTGTGCTAAGAAATTCCTTCCCAGGGGATTTTTGAATTAAGAGGGAGATCAGTTTCTTTCCCTGGATTGTCAGATCCATTAACATGTGAAACTTGGGTGGTATCAGCTACCACATTTTCCTCCAGGCGGACTAGAAAGAGAAAGCAGATCTGATGTAAGAGAGAAATGAAACACAGGTACAAAGGCGTACAGAAGCGAGTGATAGAGAATCCACACAGCACTGATCCCACAGTCCCAGTTCATGTCTGAAAATCACTTACATTCAGGAACTTGGCTTTTGTGAGACACCCCTGAATCCATACTTTTACAAATTGCCCTTTTTGTTTAATTGGTAAGATTGGGATAATAGCTCCACGTTCTATGGTTGATTTAAAAGAGTCTGTAAATGTGTATATTTATAAAACATTTAGAACCCTACCTGGGATAATAGTAAATGTTAAACAAGGATTGGTTAAAAAGCTTTCCTGTCACTTGCAACCAAGAATGCCCTAATAACAGAAGGGTACAAATGGCATGCCGAGGCTCAGTGGGAAAGAAGGCTGTGACCAGATAAGTGTACCATGAGAACAAAACGGGGAGGCAACAACACATGTATACGTCATGTGTAAGAAGTACTTCCCCCTCACCAACTCGGGATACAGATTTTAACATTTCTTTCAACTAAAGTTCAAATTATTAGTGACTGAGTTTTTATATGCCCATGTTGACAGGAAATTCAGCCTTTCTCTTGAGGTCCCTTCGAACACAGGGTATCAGATACATCTCCTGAGACCACTATATGGCACTGGCTACAGGGCTGGCTTATGTCCCACAAGGACAATGGGACATGGTTGCCCCAGACAAATCCTTCAAGAGAAAGCAAGCTGGGCTCTTCCAACTCTTTCATGCATGTGTCTTCACTTGTGGCTCAAACTTGTGTCCATGAGGGCCTGTGTGGAGACCGGTTCTGGCATCAGTGGCTTCAAAGATTTGGCAGAAATATCTCCTAATCCCCGTGCAGCACAAGACGCCCAGAGCAGAGGCCAGCCATCTGGCCTTGTCTCCTCCTACCCTCAGAGTGCTCTTTATCTGAGGAGCTCTCTTGCCCTTTCTCAACCCCTGGAATGGGCCAAGATCTCCCTCATCCATCCCAACATGTAATTCAAGTAGAAAAGGTCAGGATCTCAGTCAGAAACTCAGAATGTCAGTCTCAGTCTCAAGTAGAAGTCCTGGTACTTCTGCCAATTTCCCCATTCCCTCTTGACAGCTGTCAGTACCCTATACCAGTAACCTCTAAATGGCAGCTTCCCTGCTTCAGAAATGAGTAAGTGGAGTCCCTCTGTCACTGAGACCCCCAAGGCATAGGTTTTCCATCCCTGGGTTGGCAAATGGAAAGACACGGATACCTAGAGGAAGGGAGGAGGGCAGAGGAGTTAAAGGTGATGGAGGTACAAACATTTGTTGATGGAAGCAACAAATCCAACCCCCCCACTTTTGCTTATCCCCAACATAAACTGGCGAGAGGGATTATGCAGGGAGGTAGCCGAGGGCTGTGCACTGAATACTTGCTCCTCAAAAAGGAGCACTGCCCCCCCCCCCCATCCAGGAACCTGCAAGAGGTCTGTGAAGCTTTCTCCTTGCTTATTATCAGCTTGGCAGCAAGAGCTTCATTCTCATTGCATCTATTTACCGAGGCTGTGCTAGAGCAGAGGTTCCTAAAGTGTGGTCCCCAGACCAGCAACCGCATCACCTGGGAACTTGTTAGAAATGCACATTTTCGGGCACCACCTCAGACTTGCTGAATCAGAAACACTGGGGGTGGGGACCAGCAGTCTGTGTTTTAATCACCTCCAGGTGATTCTGATGCTGGCTCAACTGTGATAACCACTGGCCTAGATCTATTTTAATCAATAAGCTCTGTGCGTTGTGCTGGGGAGGGGTGGCCAGATGAAACAGAGAATGCAAGTTAAATTTGAATTTCAGATAAACACTAATTTTAGTGCAAGTATGTCCAAACTATGGCATTGGATACATTTATTATTCATTTTATTAGGTATTTATAAAAGCCTTTGTTAGAAATCTGGAATTCAAAGTAACTAGCATCCTGTATTTTTATTTACTAAATCTGGCAACCCTGGTGGGGAGACTCTAGAGAGGATTATCATGACACAAGCTGAGCCCTTGAAGGGAAGAAGCTGCCACCCCAAAATATGCTTCTTTGGCATAAGGATTATTTAAGGTTGATGATTTCTAAGAAACAGCAGGCACCGGGAGAGCACTGAGAAGTTACCTTTTCTATGAGACATTTATGTTTATAAGAGAAATCGCCACTTCTGAGGGTGTCTTCCTGTATGGACCAGGAAGAGGACGATGACTCTAAATCTCTAGGAACGCTCATCAATGGACAAGGCAAGCACTTAAATCTGCAAAACAGCCTTACCCCTGTTCACTGTGCTCCCCCCACCCCCACCCCAACATCTTCCTTTGGCTTTAGCTGGAAACAGTTTTTAAGATGGTGGTTTCAGCCATTTGGGGAAGTTATGTGGTTTTCCTGGGTCTCTCTCATGTACACAAGACGTATAAACATGTTATTAAATATTTGCTTTTCCCTGTTAATCTGTCTTTTTATTATAGGGGGTTCTCACCCAAGAACCGAAAAGGATAGAGGGAAAAGAATTTTTCTTCCCCTACACCCTCAACGGTTGAGTGTGCAAAGCTTTGACATGAATCAGATATGGAACAATTACAAAGAATGTGTTCTTGAGAGTATAAAACATAGATGTCAGACATTCTAATCAAGGGGTGGGTGTGGGGGTCTGTAGGAAAAACCAGAAAAGAATTTAGGAATTGGACTGCAGTTGAGTGCAGACTCCAGGGGTCCCAGCTGCTGTAGTTTCTGGCAGTGAGACTTGCTTCCCCCCCCCCCCCACCGCCCCCATCTCTGACCAAACTCCTGCCTTGTACCCGTAAGGCACCATTGTGTGAATTAGCAAAATATCTCCTTTCCTTGGGTTACCTAGGTGCCCAGCTTGGAGCATGGCTCCTGGGCTGGCATGCAGCCCCCACTGGCCCCCTCACCCCTTTGTGGCAGCTCTGAGCCCACAGCCCTTGTGACGGGTCTGCTTATTTGCCAGCTAACTTGGACCCATTCCAGTTGCTTACACTTTGTCTGCTTTGTTTCAGGGTCCTGGCCACCAGTTTGGGGGGAGCCTACCCCCCACCACCCAAGGCTCGGTTTTCTAAACCCATGTTTGTCAAAAGCATCCGTGTGCAAATTCCTTTGTTCATAATGGTGGCATTCAAGTTGAATTGTGCATGAAATTGTCGTGCTAAAGAAGCAGTTTCCTCTAAATAAAAGGGGGCAAAAGAAATTGAAGGATCTGATTAGTTAATAAGAATTCTGAGTAGTGAAATTCCAAATTAGCATAAAACAATTTCTGTTCAGAGCACGTGCAGCACCAGAGTAAGAGATTTCTTTTATTCCTCTTTTTTTGTTAAAGCATTTTGTTCTAAAATAGTATGATCACAATAAGACATTCCAATGTGTGAATTATAGTATATTAAGTCATGACTAATTGCATTGATTTGCATTCAGGGTTTTTTTTTAACATCTGTGTGGTAATTATCCTAATCCAATTTGTTATGCAGAATATAATCAATGTTATGTATGTTAGTGTTTAGGGCCCCGACACAATTTCCCATATAAAACAAAATGAAATACAAAGGTAGCTCAGGTGGAAAGACAGGCACAACTTTTACAGACATCAAGCTCCCTTTTTTGATCTCCAAAATTATCTGGGGTCAGAGCAGTGGAGATCAAGCAAATTTAATTAGCATTTTAAAAGGAGGGCCAAGAAAAGAGAAAGAGAGCGTGCAGTGCTCCTGAGAATGAGCGAGAACAAGCTGTATTAAACCCTCAGGAAGAAGACTTTTCTAACAGTCTGTGGCTTTCAGAAGCTGCCAGAAATAATGTCCTGACCTCACCTGATAATGAGCCAATGCAACCATGTTCTGCTGACATAGGGCTATTTCAGTAAGGGTTGCATCTTACCTGAGAGTTAGGGTTTAGCTTTAAACCTTTCATTTTTCTGTCCTTTTAGGAAAAAGAACTCTGCCTAATATCTCCCAGAAAGTCCTAAGAATCTGGGGAAGAAACAAAGTATCTGAGCCTCCTTTATGCACAAAGAAAGCACAAGTCTGTGTAATTTGTAGAGATACTACAAAACTTTCCCACCACCTCCAGACACACACATGCACACACACAACCTTGCCTGCCCCTCCCAGACGTCTTGAGTCTCCTACTTCAGGACATCCAGTCCTTTAATTTGTGGATTTGTCCCCTTTGGAAAATGCCAATCTGCCTCATCTAAAATACAAGGCTTAGCAAGCAGTAATTAACCAGCCAGTTTCAGAAATGAAAGATGAGGGTACCAGGTGTCTAAGAGGCAACAGAAGCCCAAAAGGGGTTTTAAAAAGGCCTGAGAAGCAAAGGTGGCAGCTATTACCAACAATGTGCATGTACTTTGCATTTTGCCGAGTACACAAGTCCCAGCACCCTCCAAGCATGGAGGGAACCCATGTTTATGGGGAAATGGAACAAAGCAGCCATGGATCCCCCCAGATTCCCCCTACCCCCAATCCACCTCGTTCCCACAAACCAGGTCCCATTCCCTTTCTCTCACCCTCTTGGTCCATCCTTAGTGTGAGGCCCTGGGTCTCCAACCCTGCTGATAATGAGACTCACCAGAAAACGTGTTAAATATATAGAGGCTTCATCCCCTCATCACTTCAGCTATAGTAGGTATGGGGGTAGGACCCAGGCATGGGGTGGGTGATTAAAGCTGCTCCCAGGAGATTCTAATGGACAGCTCCATTGGGCAACTACTGAAATGAGCTTAGGTGTCCCACTAGATGTGCCTGCATATGCAAAATTCAGCCAGGCAAATGGCAGACACATGAGCAAAACTGTGCCCCAGCAGATTGGCCTGAGAAAGACTCTTCTCTTTGACCAAAATTTAGTCAGGCTCTTCTAAGTCCTCATTTTAACTAGGCCCTGTCCTGGGCCTGCCTTTTGCAAACAATCCTGCTAAAGCAGTTTAGCAAAAATGCCCCCACCAGAAATATGTAATCACACAAATTTGATCAAATTCCTTATCCTCCACCCTTGACTTCTAAGTCCTTGGCTTCCCTTTAGCAATAATCCTAAACTTTAGACAGTTTAGCAAGAATTCCCTCACCCTTGATGACTGTCTTAGTCAGCTTGGGCTGCTATAATAAACTACCACAGACTGGGTGGCTTAAAGTACATTTATATACTCACAGGTGTGGAGGCTGGGAAGTCCAAGACCAAGGTACTGGCAGATTCAGTTCCTGGTAAGAACCCTTCTCCTGGCTTGCAGAGGGGCCTCCTTCCGTGTCCTCTTCCTATAGGGACACTAATCCCTTCATGGAGGCCTTGCCCTCATGACCTCATCTAAACTAACCACCTCCCAAGGCCCCACCTCCAATTACCATCCCACTGGGGAGTTAAGGCTTCAGTATATGAAGGGGGTGACACAAACATTCAGTCCATAAGGACATGTAATCAAGTTCCTCTTAGTAATTTTGTAAACACTGGCCCTCTTACTCTGCTCACTGGCTATAAATCTCCATTTGGTGTTGTTTTCTTAGGGGTTGACTTTAGTGTCTCCCCTATTCCAATAGTCTTGATGAAAGTCATCTTTACCATTTTACAAACGTCAAAATAAATTTTCTTTAATGGGCCCTTAAGGGAAAAACTACCTCTGTCAGACACCAGGGCTGCATTTAGGCAACTACTCTCTAGTTAAGTCTTGCTTCAGCCCATTAAACAGGCCCCCAGTGGCTCCACGCAGGTGTGTAATATATAAGCAGGAAAGATGTTAAGATTGGCAGTCCTTGATGGGAGTTTGTTGGCAATATCTATGAGCAAAGTTGTGAGATCCCCATCATTCAAACAAGTATTTACTGTGCCTGTAGTCTACGTCTTGCCCAGTTTTGACAACTGGGGAATAGGACTAGGCCCCTATCCTGCCAGTGGGTTTCAGCCCTGGGCAAGTTCACTCTCGATTCGGTGAGACCGATTGATGACAATGGAATGTTCTTGGGGTGAAAGGATTTATGCCCAACTTTATTCCTACAGTGGCAGGTCAAGCACTAGAATCCCATCCACCTCAGGGCAGTCTGCATGACACAAGCTGGTCTCTGCCTCTGGGCATCTCTGCCCCCGCAGCCATCTCAGTCTCTGTCCTCGGCGTTGCCACCACTCCAGCCTCTGCTCTCCTGCAGCCCTGCAGCCCAGAGCACTGGGCGGAGCTCTTTGGAGTCAATAATAACATTTTGCCCACACATGTGCAGTGAGCCAGCCGACCAGGGTCAGGTGAGAATCCTGGCCATAAGAACTTTCATTTTCTCTACAGCCCCTTTGCTCTCAAAACACAGAAAAGCAGGGAAGGCAGACAGGTAAACAATTAAAACACACTTGAGGGCTGTGACCAGCTCATTGTAAGCATTTGCTGGAAGATAAGGAGCCAACTACTGTAGTTAATTGGCACAAAGTCTTTATTGGATCACTTCTCTGAGGTGATCCCTTCACCTAGCTTACCCCTGCAGGGCTGCTCCTGCCTCCTGCTCATTGTGCTACAGCATCCCAGAGCACACCTTTCCCCAGGTCTCCTTCTAACCCCAGCACATAGACCCTTCCATGGCTAACCTCTGCCTATAAGATATTTAGCCCATACTTGTTAACCTGCCAGCTCAAGCACTCCATGGTCCTGAAAGGATTGCTTCATCTGCAGGAGCATCATCAGTCAGCAAGGCAGGCTGGACATTAGCTAGTGACGTTAGAAGACAGGACAGGGCAGGGCAGAACACTCCCTTGATTCCTGTGTCCACACTGTCCTCACTGGACCTTGGCCTGGGGCAAAAAAGAAAAAGCCGGAAGGGCTTTCTGACTCCAGGGACCAAACTTCTCTACCCTCTCCCAAAGGCCCAACAAAAGAGACACAGGGTGAATTACTAGATGCTTCAAGATGCAGAAGGGCAGCCAGAGATGTGGGATTCCAGTCGGATACCACTCAAACGCTACCTTGCAAAGAAACCTTGAGGCCTTTCTCAGCCTCCATCTCTTCACCATTAGAAAAATGGAGGTAATCTGCCATCCTCCTACCTCACAGACAACAGGTAAAAGCAAAGAGAGACCAACGATTTGAAAATGCTCTGTAAGCTGCAGCGGGCCATTCAGGCATGAGAGCTCATCATGACTATTCTGGTGGGCCCTGCAAGGCATGTTGAAAAGGCCTTATAACAACACACATGAGAGCAACAGATTGCTCCCAGGAATAGGAACAAAGAGAGGGGACAACTCTGACTCAGACAAGGGCTCTCTGCAAGTCCCCTCACCCAGGGGCTGGGTGCGTGGTGGGATAAATAGCTCTGCCACCCCCTCCCCCACCCCCACCCCCTGGCAATATGACAGCAAAGCACATGCTCTATCAGTCACAGGTGCCAAGACCTAACCACAGATGATCACTCAGTGACCTCCCTTTTCCTTTTGAAAGCTTGTATCAGTCTCGAAATCTTGGTCCGGACATGCCCTGCAAAACATCCACTTAGGGGAGGCCCTGTGAGGCTGAAGAGTCTCTGCAGACCTTCCTTCCTTCCTGAATTTGAACCTGCAGACAGGCTGTCTTGCCAATGGGTTTCAGCCCCGGGCAAGTTCACTATGGATTCAATGTGACCAAACAGCAAAACTGTTCTTGGGGTGAAAATGGTTATACCCAACTTTATTTCCAGGTGGCAGGTCAGTCACTAAAATCTTATTCACTCACAGCGAGTCTGTATGCAGCAAGCCAGTCTCTGCCTCTGGGCTCCTCTGTCTGCACAGTTGTCTCACAGCCATCCTCTGGACCTCTGTCCTTGGCACTGCCACCACTCCAGCCTCTACTCTGCTCTCCTACAGCCTTGCAACCATACCACCATGTCGTGCCCAGAGCACTGGGCGGAGCTCTTTATACAGAGTCAACAGCCATGTATTGCCCACAGGTGTGCAGTGAGCTAATCAACCAGGGCCAGGTGAGAATCCTGGCCACAGGAACTCTCATTTTATCCACACAGGGCCACAGGCTGAAGAGAGAACTGACTGTGCTGGCCTGTCTGCAACTTCTCAGCAAGTCCCCACCCACCAAAACATCCCCACCCTGCCCTGATCTCAGGGCCCTGGGAGCGGGAAATACAGCCAACACTCTACCCCACTGATGCTGACATGATGTGTGGGCCAAGAAGTCAACACACTCTCACTCAGAGGGGAAGGAGGCATCACAGACTTCCCGCAAGGTCTGGAGGGAGATTTATTTTAGGGGTGGAGGGCGAGAGAGTCTTGTCAATTTCCCTATAGATAGTCACATGCTAGTAAGGAGGCCCCTAGTTTGTTAGGCCTCTGAAAGCCCACAAAAATCTCCTGTGGTAATCACTGTCAATCCCTTAGCTGCTGGCCCCAGCCCTGGGGAAGTTTGTGGTACTGCCTATAAATCAGCAGAGCGGACGAGAACTGCAGACTTCAAATCTATGACTTATTTGGAAGCTCCTTTATTTATTTGTTTTTTTCTGTTTCTATAGGCAACACATCAGACTTACTTGATAAGGGCCAAAATCTGGAGAAGTTGCAAGGGCCTAACAGCCAGTGGCCTCCTGGCGTCTTTCCTTTCCTTGCCATGGCTTGAGGCTTCCAGAGGGGTCTACAGAATGAACACAAAGTCCTTAGCAGAGTCTGTGGCTCTTCAAATATCAAAACATCAGTAGGGACCTGAGGTCAGGTGGTATTTTGGGAGGGGAGGGGTGTTTGTAGAAGAAGCATAGGTCAGAGTTTAAAGCCAGGTTTAAAAAGGGCTGAAAATGCTATGCTGTTCACCAATCAAGCTAAAAAAGGGCATGGGACAGAAAATTAGAAATGTAAGTGGAGACCAACCCAGGAACATAGGGAGATGTACTCAGTTTGTCCTCTGAGAGGGCCGGCCCATCTAAATGCCTTTTAAACTATTCACAAAAGAATCTACCGTAGTGCTCTACAATATGATTGTCTGTGATGATGGAAATGTTCTATAAATGTACCATCCCATATGGTAGCCACTAGCTACACATGGCTATTAAGCACTTGAAATGTGGCTGGTGTGACTGAGCTTAATTTGTAATTTGATTTAATTGTAATTCACTTAAATTTAAATTTAAATGGCCACACATGGCTAGGGGCTACCATATTAAGAGTGACCACACTCTCTGGGTTCAAATCCCAGCTCTGCCTCTTGTTGGCTGGGAGACTGGCAAATAACTTCTCTGTGGCTCAGTTTATTCATTTGTGAAAGGGGAAAAAGGGTTCTCACAGAACTTTTGTGGGGAGTATATGAGTTAATATGTAGAAAGTGATTAGAGAAGTGTCTGGTGCACAATAAGGACTATAATGCTTTTCCAATTAGAGACACTCAGTAGAGCAACATTCCCACAGCTACTACGAGGCCTCTGCAGAGGGAGAGAGAACCTTCATCGCTGCAGAGATAAGAGGTGGAAGTCTTGCAGTCTTCCTAAGCCAGATTTCAGAAGAGATGCTATTCAAATCATTGCCCTCCTTGTGAAAGGCTGTGAACAGTGTGTGGTAGGTGCAGAAGGAAGTAGCTCAACCTAGTCACTGCCTGCATCTCGCTCCTCATCACAAACACACCCATACGCCTTGTCTTGCCAAGCACACCCAGCTACAGGTATGTGAGAGACTTTCTGCAGACAGATGTCACCATCCTTAGCAGTGGGAGAGACCATGAGGTGTAGCCATGGGAATCTGAATTGGAATCCCAGCCTAGTCATTAATTTACAGGGGAGATTAAGCAAAGGATTTACCTTCTCTGAGCCTCACTTTCTCCATCTATAAAACGGGGGCATATTTATTCCTATCTTCCAAGACTGGTATGATGATTGAAGGAAATAACACAAGCAAAGCACTTAGCACAGTGCCTCGTGGCCGCTATTTGTATCCACACCTGCATGTTAGAATGAAAGCCACCCCAAGGTAAATAGGTGAGTCAAGTTATTTCACAATGAGTCAACTCTCTGAGCTCAGCAGGGGATAAAGAAGTTTACTTCCTATTGCCCAAAGAAGTGGAAATCGATTGCAAAGCCAGGACAAAAACCCAGTCCTACCGCCTCCCAGCCCCAGGCAAGGCTGCACCCCAGAGTCCTTTCAAAGGGCCTGCTGGCTGCTAATTTCTGATATATAGAGTGTTTTTTTCATCAATCACTCTCAATGTACGAAACAGAAGTGCAAGTTACTTCATTAAAAGCACTCACACATAACTGGATACATTTACATATTAAGCAGGCAACTGAGACTCTAATCTTTCTATTTTATGTACAGCTGTAATCATTACTCAGCACCAGAATGCTTGTTAAATACTCAGGGTGCAACAGAGAACTCTCAAACCTTTGCTAAGTACAGGTGACAATTTGATAGTGCTCCCACTCACAAGCTGGATGCAATTATCCCTTGCACCCTGGTGACCATGTGTGCAGGTGCCCCAAGCGCTCATTCAAGTTGACCCTAAGCATAGACAGAAATATGACGGTGGGTCTTTTGGGTCCCTGAGGCTTAGTGTGTCTGATTAAGTAACTCTTACAGACACGGAGCAGGTCTCTGTTGTTTTGTGCATTGTGTTGTTGGTTTGGAAGTGAAGCAGAGAAGGGAGACAGAAAATTTCAGAGCTCTAAGCAGCAGAGGGACTATTTAAGGGTCCAGCGCCACCTGCAGTTGTGGGAAGAAAGGTGGGTTGTGTGGCTTAGCGTAAAGGAAGGCAGAGTGCTTCAGGGAGACTTGCCCTTCTTATAACACTGTTGTCTCGGACCAGCCCTAAATTCAACCCCTCTACTTGAAAAACACCTCCAGTTCAAAGCCAAATCAATGTCAAACTGAAGACATTATAAGAAAACTACAGATTAATATCCTTAATGAAAGTAGACACACACACAAAAAAAATTCTCAAGAAAATAAAAACAAATAGAATTCAGCAATACATAAAAAGGATAACACCTTATGACCAAGTAAGGGTTATCCCAGGAAGGCAAAACTGATTAAACATTTGAAAATTAATGCGCGTAATTTACTATATCAAGAGAATGAAAAATAAAAACTATATGATCATCTCATCTTATGCAGAAAAGGCATTTGACAAAATGCAGATCCTTTCCTGATAAAAATTTTCAGGAAACCAAGACTAGAAGGGAACATCCTCAACCTGCTAAAAGGCATCTACAAAAAACCCACACCTAACATCACACTTAATGGTAAAAGATGGAAAGCTTTCTCCCTAAGATAAGAAACAAGACAAGGATGTCTGCTCTTGCCACTTCTATTCAACATTGTACGGGAGGTTCTAGCCAGGCAATTAAGCAAGGAAAAAGAAATAAAGGACATAAAGATTGAAAAGGAAGAAATAAAACTGTGTTTATTCACAGAGATCATGATCATCTACCTAGAGAATCCCAAAGGGGGTACCAAAAAACCACTAGAACTAATAAGAATTTAGCAACTTCATAGGACACAAGGTCATTATACAAAAATCAGTTGTGTATCAACTGGAAATTGAAATTAAAAAACAGGACAATTTACAATAGCATAATACAAAGGAAATAAATACTTAGGGGTAGTTCTAACAAAGCATGCAAGATTTGTATGTCGAAAACTACAAAATATTGATGAAATAAAGAAGGTTCAAATAAATGAAGAGGCATACTGTGTTCATGAATCAGAAGACTCGGTAGGGTTAAGATGTCAATTCTCCCCAAATTGGGCTATAGATTCAACACAAGCAATCATAATCCCAGCAGGCTTGTTTGTAGAAACTGACAAGCTAATTCTAAAATTTCTATGGAAAAACAAAGGACATAAAAGAGCCAAAGCAATACTTTAAAAGAACAAATTTGGAGGACCTACACTATCCGATTTCAAGACGTACTATGAATCTACAGTAAACAAAGCAGTGTGGTACAGGCATAAAGCTAAACAGATAGATCAATAGAACAGAACAGAGAATTTACGAGTAAACCCACACATGCATGGTCAGTTGATTTTGAGAAAAGTGCAAAGACAATACAATGGAGAAAGGGTAGTCTTTTCAACAAATAGTAGTGGAGCAATTTGACATCTATATGCAAAAAAATGAACCTCAACCCTTATCTCATTATCATATACAAAAATTAACACAGAATGGATCATAGACATGAATGTAAAAGCTAAAACTATAAAACTTCTAGAATAAACACAACAGAAAACTTCCTAAGCTCTGGCTAGGCAAAGATTTCTTAGGTACAATCAAAGAAAGAATGAACAATAGACAAAAAAAAAGTCAATAAATTGAACTTCATCAATATTACAAACTTCTGCTCTTTCAAAGATAGAGTTAGAAAATGAAAAGTGAGCCACAGACAGGGAGAAAATATTTGCCAAACACATATCTGATTAAGGGCCATGTATCCAGACTACATAAAGAACTCAAAACTCAACCACAGGAAAACAAATAATCCAATTAAAAATGGAGCAAAAGATTTGAATAGACACTTCACCAAAGAAGAGATACAGAAGGCAATTTGGCGCACTGAAAGGGAGCAGAATATATGTACCCCAAAATGTGCCACTTTGGTATGTGGATTCATTTCAACTAAAACAATCAAAACTCAGCAGACTCAGGAAAAATTTTTACCTCTCCCTTAACTTCCTAAAAGAATGTAGATAGGAGGCCTGGCTCAGAGAGAGTTATGAGCAGAGATAACTTTTATCTGAATGACCTATCTGTATGGCAGGGCAAACATCTAATTACCAAACAAACAGCTGCTCTTCTTGTTGTCCTGTGACTCACCCTCCTCCTCTTGGAAGCCCCAGGCCCCATCCCATTACAGCTCAGGATAGCATATAAGCCTCAGTTGTCTGACTATCTTAGAGCCTTTTGTGTCTTTATGGGGCTTCCATACATACAAAATTAAATTTGTTTTTCTCCTGTTAATCTGTCTTACTGCAATTTAATTATTAGACCAGCCAAAGAACCTAGAAGGGTAGAAGGAAAATTTTTCCACCCCTAACAAGACAAAGGAACACTCAACATCATTAGTCACTAGGAAAATGCAAAGTCAAACTACAGTGAGATAAAATATACATCTATTAGAATCACTAAAATTAAAAAGATTGTCCTATTGAAGTATTAGTGAGGATACAGAGCAACTACAATTGATACATTACTGGTGGGAATTCAAAATGGTACAGCCACTTTGGAAACAGTTTGGCATATTTTTTTTGTGCATGTAACATTAGGTATATACTTACCCTATGACCCAGCAATACAACTCCTAGGTATTTACCCAAGAGAAATGAAGGTACATGCTCACGCAAAAAACCCATACCTAAATATTCCTGGAAGCTTTATTAATTATCACTCAAAGCTGGAAACAACAAAAATGTCTGTCAACTGGTCAAGGTATAAAAAAATTATAGTTATCCATACAGTGGAATATTACTTGACAGTAAAAAAGAATGAACTAAAACACAAATGAATCTCAGAAACATTATGCTACATAAAAGAAGTCAAACCCAAAAGGCTACATATTATATAATTCTATTTCTTTATATTCCATTTATATTTATTGTGTATTCCAGTTATATAACATTCTGGAAAAGGCAAAACTGCAGGCATAGAAAATAGATCAGTGGTTGCCAAAGGTTGGTATAGGGGGAAGGGATTGACTGCTCATGAGGAGAAAACATTCTCCTCTAACCTTCAAAGTTCTTCTGGCTGGTCTGAGAATTAAACTGACATAAGACAGATTAACAGGAAAAAATCTGATTTCGTACAATGGCAACCTCACATACATGAGAGGTTAAAAGACACAAAGGTAAAATAAGGTTTATATAATAACTATCCTGAGCTAAGGAATGGGATGGGGCCTGGGGCTTCCAAGGGGAGGAGGGCAATTCACGGAACAACAAGAAGTGCAGCTGTTTGGTAATTAGATGTTTGCCCTGCCATACAAATGGGTCATTCAGATGAAATTATCTCTGGTCATTCTCTGAGCCAGGCCCCCTATCTACATTCTTTTAGGTAGTGAAGGAATAGAGAAAAGTTTTTCTTGAGTCCACTGGGTCCTGATTGCCTTCAGCTCAAAATCATGCACATGCCAAAGTGGCATATTTTGCAGTGGCCTGCCCTTGGCAAAGGGACACGAGAGAACTTTCTGGGGTAATGAAAATATTCTGTATCTTCATCATATTGGTGGTGATACAACAGTATACATTTGTTGAAACTAATTGAACTGTACACTTTGAAAAGGACAATTTTACCCTATGAAAATTATACCTCAAGACATCCAGGTTCCGGGAAGATGGCGGCGTGAGCAGGGTGGTGGAAATATACTTCCAAAACCATATGAATTTATGAAAATACAGCAAATAAAACTACTCCTAAAAGACAGACCAGAATTCACAGGACAGTGCACAGTGTGCATCAGCACCTGAGAGGACTCGGCACCCTGTGAGGTGGGTAAGATACAGAGCCGTGACCTGGCGGGAACCGAGCACTCCCCCACACCAGCGCACCGGTGGGAAGAGAGGATTCAGAGCTGGGAGGGAGTGGAAGTACACCTGTGAAATAACCAGCCCCGGTAACCTGCGACGGGAACACTGTCCCACATCGCGCGGTGCATCGGATATTGGAGAGGCAGAAGGTGCAGGTTTTGAGCTGGGAATGTGCCAAGGTCCGTGCAGCCGGCGCCCCGGGACAAGGGAAAAGCGCACACTGCCTTTAGTGGGCTTGGAGAGGCGGGGGGCCTGGCGAGGGAACACGATCGCCCCGGCACGCTCAGCCCAGCGGGCTGGGAGTCCTGAGAAATATGGGACCCCTTGGCTGGCGACTGGGAAAAGGTAGCCACACTGAAACCTTACATAGAGAACAACAACCTCCCATTCGTTCCTGCCCCAGCCAGAGCTACAAAGAGCACTGCGGCCACAGCTGCGGAATAGGGGTGCAACAGCGCCACAGACAGCATCCTTACAGAATCCAATCCGGGTGGGCTTTTTTTCCCCCCCTTTCTTTTCTTTTCTCTTCTTTCTTTTCTTTCTTTCTTTTCTCCTTTCTTTCTCTTCCTTCTTTTTTTTGTTTGTTTTTGGTTCTGGTTTTTGGTTGTTTTTTTTTAAGTCTTAAAGAGCCCAGCTGACATACATGACACCTACCAGCAAGCACTTCTATTGCCATGAAAACACAGAGGAATATGGTACAGACAAAGATAACCCAGACACAGACAACACCTGAGAGGGAACCTAAAGGGATGGAAATCCACAAACTTCCGGAAAAAGATTTCAGAATAAAAGTCATAACCATGCTGATGGATCTACAGAGAAATATGCAAGAGCTGAGGGAAGAAGTGAGGAAAGTCAGGAAAGACAAGGCAGAAAAGAGACAAGGCATTGACAGGCTAAGCAGCAGACTGGACGAGATGCAAGAGACTGTTAATGGAATAGAAATCTGAGAACAGGAATACAGAAGAGCTGAGGCAGAGAGAGATAAAAGGATCTCTAGGAATGAAAGAATATTAAGAGAACTGTGTGAGCAATCCAAATGGAACAATATTCGCATTATAGGAGTACCAGAGGAAGAAGAGAGAGAAAAAGGGATAGAAAGTGTCTTTGAAGAAATAATTGCTGAAAACTTCCCCATGCTGGGGAAGGAAATAGTCTCCCAGGCCACAGAAGCCCACAGATCTTCTAACACAGGAACCCAAGGAAGACAATACCAAGACACATAATAATTAAAATGGCAAAAATCAAAGATAAAGACAGACTATTAAAGGCAGCTAGAGAAAGAAAAAAGATCACCTACAAAGGAAAACCCATCAGACTATCATCAGACTTCTCAACAGAAACCTTACACGCCAGAAGAGAATGGCATGATATATTTAACGTAATGAAACAGAAGGGCCTCGAACCAAGAATATTGTATCCAGCATGATTATCATTTAAATATGACAGACAGATTAAACAATTTCCAGACAAGTGAAAGCTGAGAGACTTTGCCTCCCATAAACCACCTTTACAGGACATCTTAAAGGAACTGCTCTAGAGGGAAGCACTCCTAAGACTAAAAAGATGTCACCAGAGAAAATAAAATCATAGCAAAGAAAGCAGACCATCCAAATACTAACTAAAGGCAAAGAATAAAACACCTAGTATATAAAGAATGGAGGAGGAAGAATAAGAAGGGAGAGAAATAAAGTAGCATCAGACTGTGTTTATAATAACTTAACAAGAAAGTTAACTTAGATTGTTAGATAGTAAAGAAGCAACCCTTGAACCTTTGGTAACCACGAATCTAAAGCCAGCAATGGCAATAAGTACCTATCTATCGATAATCACCCTAAATGTAAACGGACTGAATGCACCAATCAAAACACACAGAGTAACAGAATGGATAAAAAGGCAAGACCCATCTATATGCTGCCTACAAGGAACTCACCTCAAACCCAAAGATACACACAGAATAAAAGTGAAGGGATGGAAAAAGATATTTCATGCAAACAACAAGGAGAAAAAATCAGGTGTTGCAGTATTTGTATCAGACAAAATAGACTTCAAAACGAAGAAAGTAGCAAGAGATAAAGAAGGACATTACATAATGATAAAGGGATCAATCCAACAAGAGGATATAACCATTATAAATATATATGCACCCAATACGGGAGCGCCAGCATATGTGAAAGAAATACTAACAGAATTAAAGGAGGAAATAGACAGCAATGCATTCATTTAAGGTGACTTCAACACACCACTCACTCCAAAGGACAGATGAACCAGACAGAAAATAAGTAAAGACACAGAGGCACTGAACAACACACTAGAACAGATGGACCTAACAGACATCTACAGAACTCTACACCCAAAAGCAACAGGATACACATTCTTCTCAAGTGCATATGGAACATTTTCCAGAATAGACCACATACTAGGCCACAAAAAGAACCTCAGTAATTTCAAAAATATTGAAATCCTGCCAACCACCTTCTCAGATCATAAAGGTATAAAACTAGAAATAAATTTTAGAAAGAAAACAAAAAGGATCACAAATACATGGAGACTTAACAACATTCTCCTAACTGATCAATGGGTTAACGACCAAATCAAAACAGAAATCAAAGAATATATGGCGACAAACAACAACAAGAACACAAAGCCACAACTTCTGTGGGACTCAGCAAAGGCAGTTCTAAGAGGAAAGTATACTGCAATCCAGGCCTATTTAAAGGAAGAACATTCCCAAATGAATAGTCAAAAGGCACAATTACTGAAATTGAAAATGAAGAACAAATGAGACCCAAAGTCACCAGAATGAGGGACATAATAAAGATCAAATAAATAAATAAAATTGAGAAGAATAAAACAATAGAAAAAAAATCAATGAAACCAAGAGCTGGATCTTTGAAAAAATAAACAAAATAGATAAATGCCTAGTCAGACTCATTAAGAGAAAAAGAGAATCTACACACATAAACAGAATCAGAAATGAGAAAGGAAAAATAACGATGGACTCCACAGAAATACAAAGAATTATAAGAGAATATTATGAGAATCTATATGCTAACAAGCTGGAAAACCCTAGAAGAAATGGACAACTTCTTAGAAAAATACAACTTTCCAAAACTGACCAAACAAGAAACAGAAAAACTAAACACACCAATCACCAGCAAAGAAATTGAATCAGTAATCAAAAAACTACCCAAGAACAAAACCCCCGGAACAGGTGGATTCACCTCTGAATTCTACCACACATATAGACAAGAAATAACACCCATTCTCCTTAAAGTTTTCCAAAAAACAGAAGAGGAGGGAATACTTCCAAACTCATTCTATGAAGCCAGCATCACTCTAATACCAAAACCGGGTAAAGACCTCACCAAAAAAGAAAATTACAGACCAATATCCCCGATGAACATAGATGCAAAAATACTCAACAAAATATTAGCAAACCGAATTCAAAAATACATCAAGAGGATGATACACCATGATCAAGTAGGATTCATCTCAGGGATGCAAGGATGGTACATTCGAAAATCCATCAACATCATCCACCACAACAACAAAAAGAACAAAAACCACATGATCATCTCCAGAGATGCTGAAAAAGCATTTGACAAAATTCAGCATCCATTCATGATTAAAACTCTCAACAAAATGGGTATAGAAAGCAAGTACCTCAGCATCATAAAGGCTATATATGACAAACCCACAGCTAACATCATACTTAACGGCAAGAAGCTGAAAGCTTTTCATCTAAGATCAGGAACAAGACAGGGATGCCCACTCTCTCCACTGTTATTCAACATAGTACTGGAGGTCCTAGCCACAGCAATCAGACAAAACAAAGAAATACAAGGCATCCAGATTGGTAAAGAGGAAGTCAAATTGTCACTATTTGCAGATGACATGATATTGTACATAAAAACCCTAAATACTCCACTCCTAAACAACTAGAACTAATATCTGAATTCAGCAAAGTTGCAGGATACAAAATTAACACACAGAAATCTGTTGCTTTCCTATACACTAATGATGAACTAATAGAAAGAGAAATCAGAGAAAAATTCCATTCACATTAGCATCAAAAAGAATAAAATACCTAGGAATAAACCTAACAAAGGAAGTGAAAGACCTGTACTCTGAAAACAACAAGACACTCCTAAGAGAAATTCAAGAGGACACTAACAAATGGAAATGCATCCCATGCTCTTGGCTAGGTATAATAAATATTGTCAAAATGGCTATACTACCTAAAGCAATCTACAGATTCAACGCAATCCCTATCGAACTACCAACAGCTTTCTTCAATGAACTGGAACAAATAATTCTAAAATTCATATGGAACCACAAAAGACCCCGAATAGCCAAAGCCATCCTGAGAAGGAGGAATAAAACAGGGGGAATTACGCTCCCTGACTTTAAGCTCTACTACAAAGCCACAGTAATCAAGACAATATAGTATTGGCACAAAAACAGACCCACAGACCAGTGGAACAGAATAGAAAATCCAAACATTAACCCAAACATATACAGTCAATTAGTATTTGATAAAGGAGCCTTGGATATACAATGGGGAGAGGACAGCCTCTTCAGCAGCTGGTGTTGGAAAAACTAGACAGCTACATGTAAGAGAATGAAACTGGACTACTGTCTAACCCCATACACAAAAGCAAACTCAAAATGGATCAAAGACCTGAATGTAAGTCATGAAACCATAAAACTCTTAGAAAAAAAAATAGGCAAAAATTTCTTGGACATAAACATGAGTGACTTCTTTATGAACATATGTCCCCAAGCAAGGGAAACAAAAGCAAAAATGAACAAGTGGGACTATATCAAGCTGATAAGCTTCTGTACAGCAAAGGACACCATCAGTAGAACAAAAAGACAACCTACAGTATGGGAGAATATATTCATAAATGACATATCTGATAAGGGGTTGACATCCAAAATATATAAAGAACTCATGCATCTCAACAAACATAAAGTAAATAATCCAATTAAGAAATGGGCAGAGGACATGAATAGACACTTCTCCAAAGAAGAAATTCAGATGGCCAACAGGCACATGAAAAGATGCTCCACATCGCTAATCATCAGAGAAATGCAGATTAAAACCACAATGAGATATCACCTCACACCAGTGAGGATGGCCAACATCCAAAACACAAACAACAACAAATGTTGGCGAGGATGTGGAGAAAAGGGAACCCTCCTACACTGATGGTGGGAATGCAAATTAGTTCAACCATTGTGGAAAGCAGTATGGAGGTTCCTCAAAAAACTCAAAATAGAAATACCATTTAACCCAGGAATCCCACTCCTAGGAATTTACCCTAAGAATACAGCAACGCAGTTGAAAAAGACATATGCACCCCTATGTTTATCGCAGCACTATTTACAATAGCCAAGAAATGGAAGCAACCTAAGTGTCCATCAGTAGATGAATGGATAAAGAAGAGGTGGTACATATACACCATGGAATGTTATACAGCCATAAGAAGAAAACAAATCCTACCGTTTGCAACAACATGAATGGAGCTAGAGAGTATTATGCTCTGTGAAATAAGCCAAGCCAAAAAAGACAAGTACCAAATAATTTCACTGATATGTGGAGTATAAGAACAATGAAAAAAACTGAAGGAACTAAACAGCAGACTCACAGAACCCAAGAACGGACTAATAGTTACCAAAGGGAAAGGGACTGGGGAGGATGGGTGGGAAGGGAGGGACAAGCGGGAAAAAGGGGCATAACGATTAGCAGATGTAATGTTGAGGGGGCGCAGGGAGGGCTGTACAACTCAGAGAAGACAAGTGGTGACTCTATAGCATATCACTACACTGATGGACAGTGACTGTAATGGGGTTGGTGCGGGGGACCTGATGATGGGGGTAGTTTAATAACCATAATATTGCACATGTAACTGTAGATTAATGATACCAAAATAAATGATAAGTAAATAAATAAAAATAAAAGGACAGGAGTTGTGTGGACCTAAATGGAGCCCAAAACCCTGAAGTCTCAAAGAACAGGGAGGCGACTGTGAGTAATTCTAGAACCTAAAGGTCATTCATTGGATGCAGGGCATGTCAGTCATTGCCTTGTGTGGAGGGGCGTGGCCCTCTGGTGGCTTTTGCAGCCCCGCCTCCCATCACCTTTCTAGAAGCATCTTTCGTGCCTCCTGCACAGCCGTCGTCAGAGGAGCATCCTTGGTAGGCCAGTCCTATCGTTGGCCCTCTGCCTTTCACGTGGTGGGGCCTCCTCAGGCACCACCACAGACAGTCTCTTGTCCCCTCAGCTGCCGGCTTCTCTGACACCCTGCCTGCCTCAAGTCAGGCCCCAGTGCCCAGGGCCTCCCCTCAGCGGCAGCCACCTCAGGGGTGGCGGGGGATAATGCAGCTGGGGACCACCGATGTGGCGGGGGGTGACATTGCAGGGGCGCGGGAGTGGCATGGGGTGAGGCGATTGTGAGGAATCCTAGAAGCTAAAGGTCATCAGATGCAGGGCATGTCAGTCAATGCTTCTCAGCAAATGAGCTCAGGAACAGGGGGTGTGGCCCTAGGGGGACACTTCCGGCCCCGCCTCCCATCACCTTTCTGGAGGCATCTTCCGCGCCTCCTGCACGGTCGTCGTCAGAGGCGCAGCCTTGGTAGGCTAGTCCTGACGTCGGCCCTCTGCCTTTCGTGTGGTGGGGCCTCCTCAGGCACCACCACAGACAGTCTCTTGTCCCCTCAGCAGCCGGCTCCTCTGACACCCCGCCTGCCTCAAGTCAGGCCCCAGTGCCCAGGGCCTTTCCTCAGCGTCAGCCACCTCAAGGACGACCCACCATATTTGCGGTCATCACCACAGCCCAGTCGACAGTGGTCGAGATACTGCCTGGGACCATGTCTGCCCCCCACGATGGAGAGCAGGCCCTGGGACACCAGGAGAGCCCCGTGGGTGCGGAGGTACTGCCTGGGGCCATGTCTGCCATAGGCGATGCAGACCAGGCCCTGGGTGGCCAGGAGAGCCCCATGGATGTGGCTGGGGGTGAAGTGGTGGGGGTTGATGCAGCGGAGGCCCCCGGAGTGGCAGGGGGTGTTGCGGGAGGGGCCGCTGGAGTGGCATTGGATGATGCAGCATGGGCCGCCAGAGTGGCAGAGGCCGCTGGAGTGTCATGGGGTGATGCAGCAGGGGCCGTAGGCATGGAATGGGGTGGTGCGGTGGGGATCACCGGAGTGGCATGGGTTGATGCGGCGGGGACCGTCAGAGTGGCATGGGTTGATGCGGCGGGGGACGTCGGAGTGGCATGGGGTGACCTGGCGAGTGTCGCCGAAGTGGTATTGAGTGATGTGGCGGGGGCCGCCGGATTGGCTGCGGCTGTGGGAGGCCTGAGGTTGGAGGCCCCGGAGCCCGTGGAGGACGGGAGGGGAGAGGAGGGCTCAGGCATCCCGCAGGCCCAGGAGGGCGAGCGCAACATGCAGGATGGCTGGCAGCTTGTTGGGGATGCCCCCCGCCCCTTCATCGCGGGCATCGTCTTCATGTTCCTGCGCATGGTCAAGTCGCTCCTGCAACACTTGCACTACAACGACCACATCCTCGTGCGGAACCTCGGCGGCCCCCTGCTGCAGAGGCAGCAGCCTCACAATCTGGAAGGCTCTGGTGAGCTCCCAGCGCCCCTGGTGCCTCAGGCGCCGCCACAATACCACATTGCGGCCTTGCCGCCTGCGGAGGAGTCTGAGGATGAGGAGGTGGCCACCTTGGAGATGGCCGCGGAGCCGGCGGAGGAGCCAGAGGGGGCGGCAGCTGCAGAGTCCTTGGCTGGGGCCACAGGCCCAGAGGGTGAGGAGGCCCTCTGGGCGCTGGGCGCGGGCGGACCGTACACCCCGGGCGGGTTCCGGGGGAGGCAGGCGGGGTGGCGGCGCCGGCTTGGGGGTGAAGCCTGGGTCGGGGCCCTGAACAAGCAAAGGCTGGGTGAGCCCGCGGAGAAGCCCAAAGCCGCTCCGGCCTTTGCAGCTTTGGGAAGAAAAGTGCTGCCCTCCGCCACCCTGTGAGAGGAGCTGTGCGTTCCCCGCGCGCTTCCTGACTTCCGGGAGGGGTGGGGGAGGCGGCCTGGGAGGAGATGCAAGGGAAAGAACCAGGGCCCGGTGAACCTCGTTTCTGGGTCAAGCCTTTTGAAATGACGAGATTCGAGGAGGCCGACCCCAGAATATTATGTACTGATATGGGAGCACTTGGTGCCCATCGAGTATTCGGGGGGCTTGAGGCACTGATGAGCGTCACCACAGAATTTGTCAGCGAGACAAAACATTTTCTCAAGAAAGCTCTAACCACAGCGTACAGAATGCAGCACACCCCAGTCGTTCTGATCCCTTCTTCTCGAGAAATAATCAGCCGCACCCGGTGGTGGCTGGTTCAGAGGAACGACAGAAGTAATGTCAGTGTGAAAGGAGCAAGCAGGAGAAATGCGAGGGCCCCGGGAGTGCTGTATCAGCCAGTGGGAAGGTGTCCAGCTATTCTTTTCTTAGTTGCTCCTACCCTCCCGCTGGTCCTGAGGGTAGAGTAGGGGATGTCACTCTTCATTACAAATTGGGATATTCCTTTCCTGTGAATGTCTGGTCTCAAAGTCTGTATTATTCTTCACCAAAGAAACAACTAAATCCCAGCATGAAAACTTTGATGACGAGGCCCAAGGCACTGAAAGCAAGGACGAAAAAGAAAAGTCTGACAAAAAACAAGAAGGCCCCTAAGCACATCTGGACCCAGCAGAGAGCAGGAAACCCAGGTATGCTTTGAGTATCTATCACCCAGCAATTCCGGCTTTCACCTGTTCCTGACAGCTTTATTATTTTTCAAAAAATATCTCCCACTAAATTAAGAAAATCTTACTTTAAAAATTCAATTTTACCTACTTAGAATGTTAATAAAGTATGCATATACCTAGTAATATAAAATAGAGTGTTTTCTGAAATATCCCTCATGGCTACTCATTTGTTCTTGTGAGGTCCTTTGTCCTCTGTGTGTAATATTACTAACAAATGATAAATGTATCAGTACCCGAGACCAATATTTGTTTAGAAAATGTCAGCAGGAGCTGCAGCTAAAGTGGCTGGGCTGAGCACCACATGGACATAATTATTGGGCCATGGAAATACAGTCCCTTGTACTAACTAGGAGACAGTGCCTCTTAGAATATGACTACATACCGGTGGCAAAAAGTTAAGTATTTCAGTAGGACCACATTTTATTATGACCATCTAAATATTCATTCAGTTGTAGATTTTTGTATCTTACGTGACAGCCAGAAGAAACTTAGTCATACTGTGGTTATTGTTTATCAATGCACTGGTAATTAAGTCTTAAGATGTATCACATCTTTCAGTTTATTTAAAAGATAAACTAACATTTTTCTTTGTGTTTTTCTTTTCTTTTCTTTTCTTTTCTTTTTGCATTTTCACAGCTGTGTATTTTACAATAGCAGCCTCTTCTCATATGGTAGATATGGAAACTGAGGGTCTAGGAGAGTAAGGGAGTATTTGTGGAACAAGCACAGGCTTTTAAGGTGGAGAGATTTATTTAAATCCCAGAATGGCATCTCCAGGAAAAAAAAGCATTCATGGTGTTAGGCAACAGGGCCAAGACTGGTTTAATCAAGTGTTGAATTGTCAGTTGCACAAGCATCCTATGTCCACGGGAGCAGGTTACAGGAGGAAAACACATTGTTCTTCTCTACTTGTTGGTATATAGAATACAAATGCAGCAGAGAAACATAGGGGTGTTTTCTTAGATTTAGAAAGTCACTGGTGCTGGTTAATGCTATATAATTATTAATTTTCTCTCATTTCATCCTGCAGTTGGGAAGAATAAAGAGAAGATGGAGAAAGAAGAATCTGTTGGGCACTATTCTTAGGTTTTTCATTGTTCAGAAGCCCACTGGAATTTCATTCCAACGTTCATCACCCAAAATGTGATATCCAATGACATCTCACTTCTGTTACATTTTACATATGTATTTGACAGCATTTATTCTAGTTAAAAATAAGTTTGCTTTAAATTAATAAACTGAAATGTAGGCAGGTTTTATTTAGATAAATAGTCTTGACTTAAATCTCTCTTTTGCCTCTTTCTTTGGCCCATTGTACCTTAATTGAAAGGTATCACTTCCCACCACTTGTTCAGTCTATTTTCAATTATTTTATTGCAGCCCCGAATAAATGAAAATGTCAAGTTCAAAACAACTTTTGTAAAGAGATGAAGGTCACGTCTTCAGAGCTGTATTGTCCACTGTCAGTCACTAGCCATATATGGCTACTGAGTACTTGAAGTATGGCTAGTCTTATTTGAGATGTGCTCTATGAAATATCGTGTTACATATCTAATAACTTTTATACTGATTACATGTTGAAATAATATATTGAGTTAAAATATACTATTAAAATTAACTTTGCCAGTTTCGTTTCACTTTTTTTAATGTGGCTACTAGAAAACTTAGATGACTTGCATTATATGTCTATTAGACAGTACTTCTCTACAGCATGATTTTAAAGGCAGCCTCATGGGTGGCTCAGCCTGCTTGGAGGCCAGATACTGCCTTGTGGCAGTGGTTCTCAAAGTTTGGTCCCTAACACAGTATTATCAGCATCACCCAGGAATTCTTAGGCTCAATCCAAGACCTACTACATCAGAAACTCCGAGGGTAGGCCCAGCAATCTGTGCTTTACAGCAAGCTCTCCAGGGGATTCTGATGCAGCTAAGGTTTGAGAAGCACTGGTTTAGAGCCACAGGGGAAGAAACTGAGACTCAACTATACTAGGACCAGCTTGAATTCACTGGCTTGGGTTTGCTAAACAGGACGGCAAGTGCTGGGCTGACAAAGACTGGAACTCACAGGGGGCTGAGACATGGAGGGACAAAAGTTGAGTGAAGGCAGCATAAAAATGTGTAAGGGAAAAAGCTAGTTCCAGAAGGATACAAACATTTTGATACCACGTGTATGAAGTCTAAGAAACGTACAACCACCATATACAGACTGTGGATATAGATAGAGAGAGTAAAATGTGAAAGATGCATACAAATGTCACATACAAAAGACGTGAGTTGGAAAACCAAACACCACATCTAGGATGGTGGCTACTTCTTGGGCAAAGAAAGTGGGGGATCCTTCTGGGGAGGGCTCCACAGTAGGCTTCAACTGTATCTGTGATGTTACATTTCTTAAGCTGGGTTGTGGGTAAATGGATGTTTATAGCAATACTGTCTATAATTTTGTGTGGGCCTGAAAGATTTCAAAATAAATAATGAAAAGAGGAAAGTGAGAGAATGGACTTAATCTCTAGACTCTCTTTTAAGGGGGAAAAAAAAAGGTCCTAGTTGACCTAGTTGATGAGAGAAGGGGAAGGGCCCTGGGGCTTGAGACTAGACAGCCTCATTTTCGTATTTGGTTAAGGCTTCCCAGGTGCCCCTCGGTAGCACTGATACCTTGTCTCATATTCTGAGATACCACATCTCATATTCTGAGTTCTATATGTATGTGCATATATATTATATACATATATGCATATACATATATAATATATACGTTGATTTTCCCCCTATTCCACCAACACCAAACCCTGGACTGAGCCTCTGAATGGCTGGGAACTTACAGGGTTTATTTATCTTTCTTTCCCAAAGCCCTAGGCAACAAGTTTTCCTCTTAGCAGGTGCTTAATTAATGTCTGTTAAAGTGAAATTAACTGCACATTTCCACCACTTTTCTTTTGGTCACCAGTGTTAACATTTTAAAATGTATTATCACGTAGTATTCTGTATGGCTAGAACCACATGGTGAGACAGAAGGCAAAGGGCTCCTTGTCACTATTGTTTAACTGAAAGGTCAGCCAAGTAGTGTGATTTGAGGACCTTCAAAGTGGCTCTGATTTGTTAGTCTTTATGCTGTGCTAGCTGTTAATATCCTATTGCTTTTAGAGCTAGGCAAGAGGGACCTCTGTCCTGAGCTCCAGGCTTTAGAGGCCCCCACTCTACCCTCTTCCAACGGCCCCACTCCCTACAGGGCCAGGAGCCCCGCCCTTGGGAACAAGGGCTGTACCCCGGCTAGCCCGTGCTCAAGGTACCTGGCACTCCCAAACAGCAGGCCTGCTGCCCAGGCCTGCATGTCCCTCTTGGAAGCTGGCCTGGAAAGGGCTGATTGCATTGCCTAGTAGGTGCTCCCAGGCTCAAGGGGTGGTTGTATGCCCAGAACAGGGGATGGGGCCTGGTCTAGGAGCTGGGGCAGGGACAGGGGGTGGGAAGGACAGCTCTTCTCATATCACTGGAGCAGGAGTTAGAGGAATCTGAGAATTCTAAATACCAGTCGGGCCTGTCAGGTCATTATGAAGGTACATTTGTCATGAGAGGAAATAAACCATTAAATAAAACATGCTCTGTTAAGTGATCTAAACCTTTCAAATATTTAGACATATGTGGATCCCCAACTGAGCTCTCTTTCTGAACCTTACAAATGCTACAAATATTACAGACAGGCCAGATTAAATATCTGGTCTATCATCTGTTTCCCTTCTTCACTCCGTGTTAAAGTTTGCTACCTCGGTGTAGTGGGGCCCCTCGCTTCTGAAAAATGGCTTGCTCTAATAGCCAATCGTACTATAAAACTTGGATCAAGTCCCTAGTCCAGGCTGGAGTACAACCACCAACCACTTTGTCCCCTCTACTCACCCCCAACTGCTCTACCCTCTCACTGGTCTCTTTCTTTGCTGCCCAGGTATTCATACATAAAACTTTTCTTCAACACTACTTTTCCCCTGTACAAATACCCATGTAGAGGCCATCAGCTTGGTCAGGCTCACCTGCATGGAGGTCCTGTATGCCCTGCACAACCTCTGTAAGAACACTGTGCTTCTCTGACAACCTTCTGGTCTGAATCACCAGTATCCTCTTTGACTTCCCTCCCTGTGTGACAGACAGAACTGCAACACACTACAGGTTCTGGTGTATTTGTTTTTCATACAGTAGAGATCGAAGAAGTTGAATACTTATAAGAATAATGCCTCTGGCATTATAAAGTAACTTAACCTTATCATTTAAAAAACAGTGTTTTTAACTATTAGGAAAAAAATATTAATGGAGAGTTCTTGGAGTAAGAACAACCTAATAGAGGTCCACTTTGAGAAAAGAGAAGGGAGTTGTGACAGCCAATCTATCAAAATTACCTGGGCAAAGGGCATCTACCTAACTGAACTGTTCACTATGGGAACACAAAGGAAATAAAATCCAATCAATCAAAAACCTAGCATTACAAAAAGGTAAAGATACAGTATTAGGAACAATAGATGTTTTGTAGAGAAAATGCAAAATCCAGCATATGGTTGTATAGTGTTGTATTATAATAGCACCAGCAAAACCAAGCAGCCATTAGTTTTTCTCAGCTATTCCACTCAGAACTTGGCACAGTTATGTCTAGGCCTCCATTTCTGTTTAAGCAAAATAGACCTGAAGTGACAGAGGCAGACACAGTGCCAGTTATATTGGGAAGACACTTCTGGGTCTCCTAAGAAAATGAGCTAGATATTGTCCAGGCATCCAAAGGGAGCTCTCTGATTGGGGTGTTTGGGGCATGGTATAAATGGGAAGGACTTTGAGAGGAAAATTTAACTAACTTCCAGTGAACCTAGATGAAAACCTAAGGTGGTTTGTGCCTTGGAGAGCCAGACAATTAACTAATTGACTCTTATGGTAAAGGTGCCTACATCTTTACTCCTCTGCCTGGCAGTTCTTAATGGAGGCGATCCTATAAAAGAAAAAGACCATGTGGCAGGATGGGAAGGGAAGAGTCAGAAACTGCTGGGCTACATGCCCCCTCCCCTCACAGCTGGTCATCCTTCTCCTGATTCCTCCTGTCCCACTCCCCTTTTTGGCCTTCCCTCTTCCCTGTGGCTGGGGGCTGTCCAGCCTAGTACTTTTTGAGGTGTGTGCCTCTAGGAATGAGAAGAGGGAGAGGTTGATTTACTCACCTAAGGCTTCCAGTTAGCAGAAAGCTAATTGTTCTACAGCTTTGGGACTGCAGCCTTGCTTTGGGCTAAAATTTTGTGAAGCAGAGGCTGCTGAGAGGAAGGGACTAGAAGCTTGGCTACATGGAGATCTCCACCTTAAGGGGGAAGCCAGAGGTAAGATAACTCTCCCGTGGCCCCAGACTTCCTTCTCAGTGGTGAGCTTGTTGTCTGCCTAACTGAAAGTACAGCTTTTGCCATCTTTAAAGCACTGGATTTCAACAGGGTCTTAAGTGTTTCAATGATAGGATATGTATCACATAGCGTACATTTCTGGACAATTGGAGATGGTCACAGTGGCACTAGGGCAAGAAGGCAAACACTAATGGACTAACCATCCAGAGGAGTATGATGATCCCCCCCAAAAATATTCTGCCTTAAAGGAAGATGCTCACTTTAGTCAGAACTGGCACAGGTTGACATGGGGCATGTGCAAAGAGAGAGCTCTGTATAAGTGCTCTGTGTGTTACTATTACCCAAGTTATAGGCATTGGGGGACCCCCAAGGATACAGGGAAGGTGTTTCAAGAGGTAGTGAGCTAACTGTGGGACTAGTCTTTGAAAGCTTGGAGTAGCAACCAAAAAGTGAAACACTTACCTAAGCTACTAAGCCTAAAAGATAATCCTTGGGCCAAGTCATCTGGACTTTTCCATTAAAAATACTTTGTTTGGCCAAGAAAATGACAACCTCTTAGTTACTCCAAGAAAACAGTTTTTCTTCCTCCCTTCTAAAGCACATTGTCTAAAGGTACACATTTCATAAGAAAGTCTACAACAGTGAGTCCAGCCTCATGACCCTTTTCTGAGAGCAGAAACCTCACAGGCCATCATTAGGATTCAAATAAAAGGAAGATGTGAAGGTCATGTGTAGACAGGAAAGACATACAGGATTAAAAAAACAACACTATCAATGGGATTCCAAATAGAACAAATCTTACAAAATTCAAGAAGAGTGAAATTATAGCAAGTACTCTTTCTGACCATACTGGTATAAAACTTGAGATCAATAACGGAAGGAAAACTGGAAAATTCACAAATATGTTGAAATTAAACAATGCAGTCCTGAACACCTAACAGAGCAAAAAAGAAATCAAAGGAAATTGAAATAACATCTCAGCCCAGCCCACAGCAATGACAAAGAGGCTTCCCCCAGAGCGCAGCTAACCGGTCCAGACCCAGAGGCTGCCTCCTGCACACAGTTGACTGGCACAGACAGTGGAGACCAGCGGGGAGTCCAGAAGGCACAAAGGGGCTTTATTCTCGTGGTGAACACACGCTGCCCACCTGCCACCCGTGCCAGTGCCCTGGGCCATCCCGAGGGCCGCCTCGCCCACAGCAGCTCAGGAGATTAACCCAGAGGCTGACCCCTGCGTGCAGCTGACCAGCACAGGCAGAAGAAACCAGGGCACAGTCTGGGAAGCATGTAGGGGTTCTGTTCTCACAGCGAACATGCACTGATCCCCTGCAACCACTGCCAGTGCCCTAGGCCATCCACAGGGTCGCCCTGCCCATGGAAGCTCAGGGGATCAACCCAGAGGCTGCTCACTGTTTACAGTTGCCCAGCACAGGCATTGGAGACCAGTGCAGAGTCTGGCGAGCATGAATAGATGCCATTCTGGTGGGAGAACACATGCCGCTCGCCTGCGACCCCTGCCAGTGCCCTAGGCCATCCCGAGGGCCGCCACACCCACGGCAGCTCAGGGGATTAACCAACAGATTGCTCCCTGTGTGCAGGTGACTCTGGCACAGGTAGTGGATATGTGCAAGGCAATCATCAAGCAGGAAGGGACTTTGTCCTCCCAGCTGACACACGTGCAACTCACCAGAGATCACTTCCATCACCATGAAAAGGCAGAAGAACCTTGTTCAGTCCAAAATCCCTCAAACACCACAGAGAGGGCTTGGTGAGACCAAAATCACCAATCTTCCTGAAGAAGAATTCAAACGAAAAGGCATAAGCATGCTGATGGAGCTACAGAGAAATATGCAAGAGCTAAGGGATGAATTCCGGAGGGAGATAACAGAAATGAAACAAACAATGGAAGGATTTAAGAGCAGACTGGATGAGGTGCAAGAGACTGTTAATGGAACAGAAATCAGAGAAAAGGAATACAGAGAAGCTAAGGCAGAGAGAGATAAAAGGATCTCTAGGAATGAAAGAATATTAAGAGAACTGTGTGACCAATCCAAACGGAACAATATTCGCATTATAGGGATACCAGAGGAAGAAGAGAGAGAAAAAGGGATAGAAAGTGTCTTTGAAGAAGTAATTGCTGAAAATTTCCCCAATGTGAGGAAGGAAATAGTCTCTCAGACCATGGAAGTCCACAAATGTCCCAACACAAGGGACCCAAGGAGGACAACACCAAGACATATAACAATTAAAACAGCAAATATCAAGGATAAGGACAAACCATTAAAAGAAGTCAGAGAAAGAAAAAAGATCATCTACAAAGGAAACCCATCAGGCTATCATCATACTTATAAACAGAAACTTAACAGGCCAGAGGGGAATGGCATGATATATTCAATGCAATGAAACAGAAGGGCCTCAAACCAAGAATACTGTATCCAGCAAGATTATCATTTAAATTTGAAGTAGGGATTAAACAATTCCCAGATAAGCCAAAGCGGAGGAAATTTACCTCCCACAAACCATCTCTACAGTGCATTTTAAAGGGACTGCTCTAGAGAGAAGTGCTCCTAAAGCTAAATAGATGTCACCAGAGAAAGTAAAACCATAACAAAGAAAGGAGACCACCCGAATACTAACTAAATGCAAAAATATAATCTGCTATCCCCAAAATCAGTCAAGGGAAACACAAAGAGTACAGAAGAAAACACCTAACATATAAAGAGTGGAGGAGGAAGAAAAAGAAGGGAAAGAAATAAAGAATCATCAGGCTGTGTAATAGTGTAACGAGTGAGTTAAGTTAGATGGTTAGATAGTAAAGAAGCTACCCTTGAACCTTTGGTAACCATGAACCCAAAGCCTGCAATGACAATAAGTACATATCTATCAATAATCACCCTAAATGTAAATGGACTGAATGCATCAATCAAAAGACACTGAGTAATAGAATGGATAAAAAGGCAAGAACCATCTATATGCTGCCTACAAGAGACTCACCTCAAAACCAAAGACACACACAGACTGAAAGTGAAGGGATGGATAAAGATATTTCATGCAAACAATAGGGAGAAAAAAGCAGGTGTTCCAGTACATGTATCAGACAAAATAGACTTCCAAACAAAGAAAGTCATAAGAGACAAAGAAGGACATTACATAATGATAAGGGGGCAGTCCAACAAGAGGATATAACCATTATAGATATATATGCACCCAACACGGGAGCACCGACATATGTAAAACAAATACTAACAGAATTAAAGGAGGAAATAGAATGCAATGCATTCATTATAGTAGAATTCAACATACCACTCACTCCAAAGGACAGATAAACCAGACAGAAAATAAGTAAAGACACAGAGGCACTGAACAACACACTAGAACAGATGGACCTAACAGACAGCTACAGAGCTCTACACAGAAAAGCAGCAGGGTACACATTCTTCTCAAGTGCACATGGAACATTTTCCAGAATAGACCACATACTAGGCCACAAAAAGAGCCTCAGTAAATTCAAAAAGATTCAAACTGTACCAACCAACTTCTCAGATCACAAAGGTATAAAACTACAAATAAATTGTACAAAGAAAACAAAAAGGCTCACAAACACATGTAGGCTTAACAACATGCTCCTGAAAAATCAATGGATCAATGACCAAATTAAAACAGAGATCAAGCAATATATGGAAATAAATGAAAACAACAGCACAACACCCCAACATCCGTGGATGCAGCAAAGGCAGTTCTAAGAGGGAACTATATAGCAGTCCAGGCCTATTTTAAGAAGGAATAACAATCCCAAATGAATAGTCTAAATTCACAATTATTGAAACTGGAAAAAGAAGAACAAATGAGTCCCAAAGTCAGCAGAAGGAGGGATATAATAAAGATCAGAGAAGAAATAAATAACATTGAGAGGAATAAAACAATAGAAAAAATTAATGAAAACAAGAGCTGGTCCTTTGGGAAAATAAACATAATAGATAAACCCTTAGCCAGACTTATTAAGAGAAAAAGAGAATCTACACACATAAACAGAATCAGAAATGAGAAAGGACAAATCATGACAGACACCACAGAAATACAAAGAATTATTAAAGAGAATACTATGAAAATCTATATGCTAACAAACTGGATAACCTAGAAGAAATGGACACCGTTCTAGAAAAACACAACCTTCCAAGACTGACCCAGGAAGAAACAGAAAATCTAAACAGACCAATTACCAGCAATGAAACTGAATCGGTAGTCAAAAAATTATCCAAGAAGAAAATTCCTGGACAAGATGGATTCACCACTGAATTTATCAGACATTTAGAAAAGACATAATACCCATTCACCATAAAGTTTTCCAAAAAATACAAGAGGAGGGAATACTTCCAAACTCATTCTATGAAGCCAGCATCACTCTAATACCAAAACCGGGCAAAGACCTCACCAAAAAAGAAAATTACAGACCAATATCCCTGATGAACGTAGATGCAAAAATACTCAACAAAATATTAGCAAACCGAATTCAAAAATACATCAAGAGGATCATACACCATGATCAAGTGGGATTCATCCCAGGGATGCAAGGATGGTACAACATTCGAAAATCCATCATCATCATCCACCACATCAACAAAAAGAAGAACAAACACCACATGATCATCTCCATAGATGATGAAAAAGCATTTGACAAAATTCAGCATCCATTCATGATTAAAACTCTCAACAAAATGGGTATAGATGACAAGTACCGCAACATCATAAAGGCCACATATGACAAACCCACAGCTAACATCATACTTAACAGCGAGAAGCTGAAAGCCTTTCATCTAAGATCGGGAACAAGACAGGGATGCCCACTCTCTCCACTGTTATTCAACACAGTACTGGAGGTCCTAGCCACAGCAATCAGACAAAACAAAGACATACAAGGCATCCAGATTGGTAAAGAAGAACTCAAATTGTCACTATTTGCAGATGACATGATACTGTACATAAAAAACCCTGAAGACTCCACTCAAAAACTACTAGAAATAATATCTGAATTCAGCAAAGTTGCAGGATACAAAATTAACACACAGAAATCTGTTGCTTTCCTATACACTAACGATGAACTAACAGAAAGAGAAATCAGAAAAACAATTCCATTCACAATTGCATCAAAAAGAATAAAATACCTAGGAATAAACCTAACAAAGGAAGTGAAAGACCTGTACTCTGAAAACAACAAGACACTCCTAAGAGAAATTCAAGAGGACACTAACAAATGGAAATGCATCCCATGCTCTTGGCTAGGTATAATAAATATTGTCAAAATGGCTATACTACCTAAAGCAATCTACAGATTCAACGCAATCCCTATCGAACTACCAACAGCTTTCTTCAATGAACTGGAACAAATAATTCTAAAATTCATATGGAACCACAAAAGACCCCGAATAGCCAAAGCCATCCTGAGAAGGAGGAATAAAACAGGGGGAATTACGCTCCCTGACTTTAAGCTCTACTACAAAGCCACAGTAATCAAGACAATATAGTATTGGCACAAAAACAGACCCACAGACCAGTGGAACAGAATAGAAAATCCAAACATTAACCCAAACATATACAGTCAATTAATATTTGACAAAGGAGCCTTGGATATACAATGGAGAGAGGACAGCCTCTTCAGCAGCTGGTGTTGGAAAACTGGACAGCTACATGTAAGAGAATGAAACTGGACTACTGTCTAGCCCCATACACAAAGGTAAACTCAAGGTGGATCAAAGACCTGAATGTAAGCAATGAAACCATAAAACTCTTAGAAAAAAACATAGGCAAAAATCTCTTGGACATAAACATGAGCGACTTCTTCATGAACATATCTCCCCGGGCAAGGGAAACAAAAGCCAAAATGAACAAATGGGACCATATCAAGCTGAAAAGCTTCTGTACAGCAAAAGATACCATCAGTGGAACAAAAAGAGATCCTACAGTATGGGAGAATATATTCATAAATGACGTATCTGATAAGGGGTTGACATCCAAAATATATAAAGAACTCATGCACCTCAACAAACAAAAAGCAAATAATCCAATTAAGAAATGGGCAGAGGATCTGAATAGACTTCCCCAAACAAGAAATTCAGATGGCCAACAGGCACATGAAAGGATGCTCCACATTGCTAATCATCAGAGAAATGCAAATTAAAACCACAATCAGATATCACCTCACACCAGTGAGGATGACCAACATCCAAAACACAAACAACAACAAATGTTGGCGAGGATGTGGAGAAAAGGGAACCCTCCTACTCTGCTGGTGGGAATGCAAATGAGTTCAACCATTGTGGAAAGCAGTATGGAGGTTCCTCAAAAAACTCAAAATAGAAATACCATTTGACCCAGGAATTCCACTCCTAGGAATTTACCCTAAGAATGCAGCAGCCCAGTTTGAAAAGACATATGCACCCCTATGTTTATCACAGCACTATTTACAATAGCCAAGAAATGGAAGCAACCTAAGTGTCCATCAGTAGATGAATGGATAAAGAAGAGGTGGTACATATACACAATGGAATATTATTCAGCCATAAGAAGAAAATAAATCCTACCATTTGCAACAACATGGATGGAGGTAGAGGGTATTATGCTCAGTGAAATAAGCCAAGCCGAAAAAGACAAGTATCAAATGATTTCACTCATATGTGGAGTATAAGAACAAAGAAAAAATACTGAAGGAACAAAACAGCAGACTCACAGAACCCAAGAAAGGACTAATAGTTACCAAAGGGGAAGGGACTGGGGAAGATGGGTGGGAAGGGAGGGATAAGGGGGAAAATGGGGCATTACGATTAGCAGACGTAATGTTGGGGGGCACGGGGAGGGCTGTACAACTCAGAGAAGACAAGTAATGATTCTATAGCATCTCACTACGCTGAGGAACAGTGACTGTAATGGGGTTGGTGGGGGGGACCTGATGAAGGGGGTAGTTTAATCACCATAATATTGCACATGTAATTGTAGATTAATGATACCAAAATAAACTATTAAAAAAAAAAGAAAATTATACCTCAATAACCCTGACTTTAAAAAACACAAATCAGTTGAATGAGGCTATGGTAAAGAAGGTATCTACCAGTATGGTTTCTTTAGCTTGTCTTCTTCCACTGAGGGAATGAATAGTTGCGGGTGGTGTGTCACATTCAGGAAGGACCTCCGTCCTTGCCTTGCTGGCCAGAAGGGCAACCTTTGGAAGTCTGCCTTTCAGGTAACAGTTGGGCAAATACAATTTCAGGAAGAAGGGGGACAAGGAGAACTAGGACTACTCAGGAGTGTAGGGCACAGATTTGACATCAGACCGGTGTGGGTTCAAATCCTAGCTTTGCTCTATCCAAGGTGTGTGACTTTGGGTAACCCACTTAATGTCTCTGAGCCTCAGTTTCCTCATTTCTAAGACAGGAGCAATAATACCCAGTTATCTCCCAGAGTCGCTGAGAAGCTCAAATAAGCAAACCTAAGTGAAAGTACCCAGCACATTTGTAGAGTGTAGTGATGTGAGATAACATAGGAAGTAATGTACATGAAAGTGCTTGATAAATGATAACTATTCTTATTCCTAAATCAAAAGATGATGTGGGTAAGGAGGAGAGCAGTGTGGCTGGTAGGAAAGATCTGTGAGAGGTGTGGGTGCTTCCCACCTGTAACCACATCCAACTCTCTTGTGGCATTACCCGTTCAGCGGTTGACCTATATTATATTCGGAGTTTCCAGGAGAACCACAGTTCTAGTCCATCCCCTCAGGGGACCACATGGTAGAGTTGGGGACATAAGAGAACTGTAGTTAGAGGACTCATTCCTGGCCTCTCCCACCCCCACCCTCTTCATTTCTCTCCTTTCCTCTCTTCACCATCAGTGGGGATTTGTGCAGACTTCTTTCATATGAATCAAACAGAACTAGGAAAGTAAATCACCGGAGTGGGAAAAAGGGAAAAAAGCAACAGAAACCACCACCTCTGTACGGTACGTTTGAAGGCTGAATAGAAATGGTTGAGAGATCACCGCTGCTCCAGTTATCTGTGACACCCCTCCCCGCCCCGTCCGTTGCCCTGTCCCCTCCTCCAGCTGCCCTCCCTTCTCCAGAGGTGGCTAAGGTTGAAAAAACAAGTCTCCCCGCTAATCAAGTGGGACTGAGAGGAAGGAAGGCAAATGAATTATTTCACTTCAGCAGCGAGGGTGAGCGTGGGTTTTTCACCGCCTCCCCCCCCGCCCCCCCCTTTAATTAATGAACAGTCTGGCCCGCTGCTGCTCCTGTAGGTATGCAAAATAGCTTTTTTGTTTGAAATCCCTGTTACTGAATGTACTCCTTGGGGGCACAATCACATTGCCACCCCCTGTTTTGCATAAGAAACCGATGTTTCCAAGATAAGAATCTTTTCATTTAGCTGTCGTGAGCTCATCCTTTTTCCTGTGCATTGCGGCTCCCGCTCCTTTGAGTCAATACCCAAACAGTGACGGCCTGCGCGCGCTCGGGCACCCTCTGGCCCCCAGCCCCGGGAGACGGAGACGGCAGCTGCGACTCCGGAAGCCTGCCTAGGCAGGCAACCCGAGGCCTTTTCAGGCGTCGCACGTCAAGAGGGCAAGAAATAAGGCTCTCGGAGACGTCTGAAAGCCTTCCACTGGCTTTAAATTAGCAAACCCTGGGAAAGAAACCCTGAATGGCATGATGTGTCTGGCGAGGGGCGGGGGGCAGACAGTGCCCTAGGATCAGGAACTTAAAGAGCCTGGGAAATCTAAGGACAGGGAGCAAGGCACGCACAGATGCACAAAGCTGCTCAACCAACCACTCCTCCTCTGTCCTTGATCGTCAGACTGCATCCTGTCCCTGCCTTCTGCTTTGGAACAACCACGCCCACAGCAGAAACCACACAATGGTCCTGCACTCCAATAGAAACTGGCAGGAGCGTCAGACTCTATGGAATGCAAAAGCTACCCTCCTAATGTATGGATGTAAATCGAAGCTGAGAGGAGAAGACAACTTGCCTTAATAACACTTGGATAGTTAGTTGATGAGGTGCTAACACTCCAGGTTCATGCTGCTTATTCCACCACACATGGCTGCCTCGGAGGGAATCAGTAACATTTGTGTACAAAGCACTGAGGAAAAAGACAAGATAGGAGATTAAATGAGATCAAGGTAAACTACAAAACCTATACAAACAGTAGGGGTTTTATTGTTAGCCTCATTTGTAGGAGCTTTTTCAAAAGATCCAGGAGAACAGCAAAATTTAACCTTTACTGGCATGAAAGAATTCTGCAGAAAGCAGTGAGTTTCCAGACAAAATGTATGTAGTCACTTTACCTCAGGAAATGGGGCTACATGATTGCATCAGCTCAGAACTAATGCTCTCCCCTTTGGGGAGGAAATAATGCAGCACACAAGCTTTAATCAAACCATACATAGATAACTAACATGTATCCAGAGGGATGAGAGCTGCATTCACACACACCCCACCCCATCCCCAAGAAATGGGAAAGACAAGCTCACAGCTTTAGAGAATAGGGTGTTTCATCTCCGCAATTTGATCATAAACCCCTTCAGGGCCATGTCCATGTATCCTTGGTAAGTTCTGGCCAAGAGCTCACAGTAGCAGGCTATCCTTACTGACTGGTTGGTTGACTAGAATGGACAAGACCTCCCACACTGACTTGGAAGTGTTCCCACCATTACTCCATCGCCACCCCTGTTTGATGTACAGGAACCTTTATCACATTTCAGACAAACGGTAACTCTAGGGCCCTGAGAAAGCTCCAAGGAGTCCTGGTATGTTTAGCTGTCTGTGGCCCTCCAGATGGAAGAGAGGCATTTTCCTCCTAGGTACCAGAAGAAGAAATGTTTCAACACCAGTGATGATATTGCTGAAAAAAGACACAGCATGAAGTCAGAAGGAAAGATTCCCCTCACCTGCCCATCAGCGTTGCAGATCAGAAATCGCCCATCCTAGATCTAAAAAGAGCACGATAGTAGAAAGCAGGAGACCTGGGGCCACATCCTAACTAGGCCGCTCACATGTTGGGAGAATTTAGAAAATCCCCTCTCTTCTCTGGGCCTCAGTCTACTCATCTGTAAAACGAGGCACTGACTAAACCAACGGTTCCCAACCTGAGCTTTGGGAGTCTAAAACATTTCAAATATGGGATTTGGGGAGAAGGATGGATATATAATAAAAGAGGTACCTGGTGGTAAAAAGACAAGGATAGATACCTCCAGACAATGGAATATTATTCGGCCCTAAAAAGAAATGAGCCACCAAGAATGAAAAGGCATAGAGGAGTGTATATTAAAGGCAAAAGAAGCCAATATGAAAAGGCTACATTGTGTATGATTCCAACTATAGTACATTCTGAAAAAGGCAATACTATGGAAACAATGAAAATGAAAAGATCAGTGGTTCCTGGGGGAGGGTGGAGGGCAATACACAGAGCATAGAGGATTTTTTTTTATTAAGGTATCATTGATACACAAGCTTATGAAGGTTTCACATGAGCAACATTGTGGTTACTACAATCACCCATATTATTAAGCCCCCCCACACACACCCCACAGTTGTCACTGTCCATCAGCAGAGTAAGATGCCACAGAGTCACTACTTGTCTTCTGTAAGAGGATTTTTAAGGCAGTGAAAATAGTCTCTATGATATTATAATGATGGATATATGTCATTAACCCATAGAATGTATAACACCAGGAGTGAACTGAAAGGTAAACTACAGACTCTGGGTGATAATGTGTTAATGTTAGTTCATTGACTGTAACAAATACCTCTGTGGTGGGAGATGTTGATAATAGGGAAATCGTGCATGTGTAAGGGCCGGGGATATGTGGGAAATCTGTATTTTCCTCTCAGTTGTGTTGTAAAGCTAAAACTGTTCTAAAAAATAAAGTATTTTTTTTAAAGACAAGAACCACTGGACTGGATGAATATCTCTAGTTATAATATTTCATGATTCTATGAAATCCAATTTTTATTCACGGACTCTGCTTTAAAAGGAACCAGGGTGTTTGCTATTTAAAACAACTCTACTTTAGTTAAGTCTGGCAGATTAAACACATGCACTTCACATGCACTTCTGAGACCCCACAGAAAAACAGTGAAGGAATTAAAAGACCGAACACCATGAGGACAAAGGAAACAGGGGAGGCTACAACAGGCAAGAGAGCACACGCCCACCCAGCCTCCACAAAATGTGGAAACTAGAACATGGTTAAATGAGTAGTAACTGACTTAGCAGTCTGGAGAAAGCTGAAACTTCAGGAAGTTGTTTATACTACAAACCCCAAAAGGCTCAGGAATTGAAGGTTCCAGGTATCTCTGAAAGTGGGAATTTTAGTATGGAGCTGAAATAAGGGTGACTGATTGCACATTTTTATAAGGAACTGTAAGTGTTCAGATCCTTCCCTCCATCCTAGCAAAAGATGGGACACTTAAAGCAAGCACAGCTGAGGGCCTGCTGAGGTGACACACTGAAAACAGGGATTAAGTTAAAGTCTGTATTCTGAATATTGAGACCTCCAGTCCCCTTGCTGGGCTCAGTTCCAAAATACTGACAGCCAGGTTTACTCCAAGCAGAAGACTGAAGCAGAAGATTGGAAAATTCTGCTCTGGGACACTGACTGAACCCAGAGAAATAAAACAGAGGTGAAACTGGACAAGTAGGCAGGGTATTAAATTACGTAGGGTCTTGTAGGTCATATTAGGGTTCTGGAATTTTAGCCTAAGGGCCAGAAAATCATCCAAGGATTTTAAATAGGGGAACAACAAGATCAAGTTTACATTTTGAAAAGATGATTAAAAAGGACTAGTGTGAAATTAGTTCAACCATTGTGGAAACCAGTATGGAGGTTCCTCAAAAAACAAAATAGAAATAGCATTTGACCCAGGAATCCCACTCCTAGAAATTTACCCTAAGAATGCAGCAGCCCAGTTTGAAAAAGACAGATGCACCCCTATGTTTATCGCAGCACTATTTACAATAGCCAAGAAATGGAAGCAACCTAAGTGTCCATCAGTAGATGAAAGGATAAAGAAGAAGTGGTACATATACACAATGGAATATTATTCAGCCATAAGAAGAAAAATCCTACCATTTGCAACAACACGGATGGAGCTAGAGGGTATTATGCTCAGTGAAATAAGCCAGGCAGAGAAAGACAAGTAACAAATGATTTCACTCATATGTGGAATATAAGAACAAAGAAAAAAACTGAAGGAACAAAACAGCACCAGACTCACAGAACCCAAGAACGAACTAATAGTTACCAAAGGGAAAGGGACTGGGGAGGATGGGTGGGAAGGGAGGGACAAAGGGGAAAAGGGGGCATTACAATTAGCAGATGTAATGTTGGGGGGGCACAGGGAGGGCTGTACAACTCAGAGAAGACAAGTAGTGATTCTATAGCATCTCACTACGCTGAAGGACAGTGACTGTAATGGGGTTGGTGGGGGGGACCTGATGAAGGGGGTAATTTAATAACCATAATATTGCACATGTAATTGTAGATTAATGATACCAAAATAAAATAAATGAAAATAAAAATAAATAAATAAAAAGGACTAGTGTGGATGTTCAAAGACAGAGGACTCTGGCCCACATATTGGCCAGTTTCAATCATGTTAAAATATAATTGATTAGAAAAAGCATTTGACAAAATTCAACATCCATTCATGATAAAAACTCTTAACAAACTGGGTATAGACGGCAAGTACTTCAACATCATAAAGGCCATACATAACAAACCCACAGCAAACATCATACTTAACAGCGAGAAGCTGAAAGCTTTTCATCTAAGATCGGGAACAAGACAGGGATACCCACTCTCCCCACTGTTATTCAACATAGTACTGGAGGTCCTAGCCATGGCAATCAGACAAAACACAGAAATACAAGGCGTCCAGATTGGTAAAGAAGAAGTCAAATTGTCACTATTTGCAGATATTGTACATCAAAAACCCTAAAGACTCCACTCGAAAACTACTAGAACTAATATCTGAATTCAGCAAAGTTGCAGGATACAAAATTAATACACAGAAATATGTTGCCTTCCTATACACTAACAATGAGCTAACAGAAAGAGAAATCAGGAAAACAATTCCATTCACAATTGCACCAAAAAGAATAAAATACCTAGGAATAAACCTAACCAAGGAAGTGAAAGACCTATACCCTGAAAACTACAAGACTCTCCTAAGAGAAATTCAAGAGGACACTAACAAACGGAATTCATTCCATGGTCTTGGCTAGGAAGAATAAATACTGTCAAAAGGGCTATACTACCTAAAGCAATCTACAGATTAAATGCAATCCCTATCAAAATTCCAACAGCATTCATCACTGAACTAGAACAAATAGTTCTAAAATTCATATGGAACCACCAAAGACCCCAAATAGCCAAAGCAATCCTGAGAAGGAAGAATAAAACAGGGGGAATTACGCTCCCTGACTTCAAGCTCTACTACAAAGACAATTTTGTACTGGCACAAGAACAGTACCACAGACCAGTGGAACAGAATAGAGAGTCCAGATATTAACCCAAGCATATACAGTCAATTAATATACGATAAAGGAGCCATGGATATACAATGGGGAAATGACGCCTCTTCAACAGCTGGTGTTGGCACAACTGGACAGCTACATGTGAGAGAATGAAACTGGATTACTGTCTAACCCCATACACAAAAGTAAACTTAAAGTGGATCAAAGACCTGAACGTAAGTCAGGAAATCATAAAACTCTTAGAAAAAAACATAGGCAAAAATCTCTTGGACATAAACATGAGTGATTTCTTCATGAACATATCTCCCTGGGCAAGGGAAACAAAAGCAAAAATGAACAAGTGGGACTATATCAAGCTGAAAAGCTTCTGTACAGCAAAGGACACCATCAGTAGAACAAAAAGAGATCCTACAGTATGGGAGGATATATTCATAAATGACATATCTGATAAGGGGTTGACATCCAAAATATATAAAGAACTTACACACCTCAACAAACAAAAAGCAAATAAGCCAATTAAAAAATAGGCAGAGGATCTGAATGGACACTTCTCCAAAGAAGAAATTCAGATGGCCAACAGGCACATGAAAAGATGCTCCACATCGCTAATCATCAGAGAAATGCAAATTAAAACCACAATGAGATATCACCTCACACCAGTGAGGATGGCCAACATCCAAAACACAAACAACAACAAATGTTGGCGAGATGTGGAGAAAAGGGAACCCTCCTACACTGCTGGTGGGAATGCAAATTAGTTCAACCATTGTGGAAAGCAGTATGGAGGTTCCCCAAAAAACTCAAAATAGAAATACCATTTGACCCAGGAATTCCACTCCTAGGAATTTACCCTAAGAATGCAGCAGCCCAGTTTGAAAAAGACAGATGCACCCCTATGTTTATCGCAGCACTATTTACAATAGCCAAGAAATGGAAGCAACCTAAGTGTCCATCAGTAGATGAATGGAAAAAGAAGATGTGGTACATATACAAGGTGGAATATTATTCAGCCATAAGGAGAAAACAAATCCTACCATTTGCAACAACATGGATGGAGCTAGAGGGTATTATGCTCAGTGAAATAAGCCAGGAAGAGAAAGACAAGTATCAAATGATTTCACTCATCTGGAGTATAAAAACAAAGAAAAAACTGAAAGAATAAAGCAGCAGAAGACTCACAGAACCCAAGAATGGACTAAAAGTTACCAAAGGGAAAGGGACTGGGGAGGATGGGTGGGAAGGTAGGGATAAGGGGGGAAAAGGGACATTACAATTAGCACACATAATGTAGGTGGGGGGCATGGGGAGGGCTGTACAACTCAGAGAAGACAAGTAGTGACTCTATAGCATCTCACTACGCTGATGGACAGTGACTGTAATGGGGTATGTGGGGGGGACTTGATGTGAGAGTCTAGTAACCATTATGTTGCACATGGAATTGTAGATTATTGATACCAAAATTTTTAAAAATACAGTTGATTAGCTTCCCTTCCCATCTTCCCTTCCAAGCTTGGAGGAAACGGTGGCAGTGAAGAGGGCTGCCACGTGGAGACACATCAGTGGTATGGCTGCGGTTGCCTGAGGATGCAGAGTGTCAGGGAGGGGGACAGGAGGTACTAAAGGGAGAGATGTCAGTAGCATGCCCACTAGCACTGAAGGACATGGGATGGTAAGGGAGAGAATAGGGAAGGTGCACAGAGATATGTGGGTGCCCAAAGACAGGGGGTGCTGCAGCAGTGTAGGATGCCACATGGAAGCACATTGGCAATGTGCCTCCTGATATCTGAGAATGCAGAGTGCTGGTGGCAGGCAGTAGGGGTGGCAGGTGGAGGAGAAAGCTAATGTGGTTGGGAGACTAGTTACATTAATTGAGCAAGGAAGTGAGGATTATACCAAATATAATAACCACCAAGTTTCTCACGGTTGCAGAAGATACAAAAGTCATGGAAAGGAGCAAGACCAGACTGAACCCTGAGATTCCTAGTTGAAATTGGAGGTTTTGATATGACCCATGCTTCTTAAACATATATACTCTGATAGATGAAGAAATGGTTATAGATGTATGTGTGTATGTATATGCATGTGGTATAGTCTAGGCCCTCTTACAGACCAGCTCTGTCTACAAAAGGGGCTAGAAGCAATGATCACCCATTAGCATACCAAGTACCCAGAACATGGTTTCTCTGTACCACCCTCTACTAAAGGAAGTGCTCGAAAAATAATGGGAATGTGTCAAAAGAGCACAGATACCACCTTGAAAGGAGCTTCCCAATGGTCAAATCTGGGACATTTTGAGAATCAGAATAAATGATAGTAATGATTTACAACCACTTATAGAAAACAGGATCTATGAGTTCATATTGATACAAAAAAATAAGCAAATAAATGGGGGATGGGGTGAACTGTATTTTACAAATATATATTATATGATATAGTTTATCTACATGCTGTTCTTACAATGTGATGCTAACAATTTTCTCATTGAGTAGTAAAGTCTATGTCTGTCCCCTCCCCTTGAACGTGGGTGGATATTTGTGACTGCCTCAATCAACAGAGTTCAATGAAAATGAAGCTCTGCGACTTCTGAGGTTGTATCAGAAAAGGGCCATGCACTTCCATCTCATTCTCTTGGGATGCCTGCTGTTGAATTTCAGCCACAATGCTGGGATGAAGTCAAGCAGCTGAATGGACAGGACTTGTGTAGGGGTTCTGGCTGACAGCCCCAGCTGAGGGCCCAGCCAAAATCCAGCAGCAACTTGTCAGCCATGCAAGTGAACCACTTGAAAGAGAGATCCCCCAGCTCCACTTGATGCAGCACCTTGCCCAGATGCAGATTCATGAGCAAGATAAATGACTGTTGTTGTTTGAAGCCACTATGTTCAAGAATAGTTTGATACACAGCAATAGATAGCTGGAACAGAGGAGAATCCCTTCCCTTCCTTATAGGAGAATGTCAACTAATAAATGTAGACAAATTGATGGAAATAGAAAATCACTATTTGGCTACCATGACAGTAGTGACTGATTCAGGAGGCAAAGGGAGGGTGGAGGATTGATAAGGAACAGGATGTTATCTCCCCATTAATTACCATGACAAAGCAGTGGTATCTTTATGGTGGAGAAAAATGCAGGCACCAACATGACCAGGTGATTCAGGTCAACATTACCAGGGACAGAACAGGTGGGCATTGTGTGCCCTCTGATGAGATGTGCTGAGAAGAGCACAGCATCATTTCTTTCCTGCCAAGAAACATGGCTCTGTCTAGTGCCAGGGGAACAAAAATGTACAACCACTAGTTTCTAAAACTGCTAAGGACATGAAAGATGCGAAAAGATTCTTGGAACTATTTGAGATCCGAGGAGCCTGAAGACAGATGTCAGCTAAATGCAGCACGTGTTCCTGGATGGAATCCTCCACCAGAAAGGAAAAACCAACATCACTGGGACAGTTGGCACACCTCTAATGAGGTCTGGGGGTTGAAGCGAGAGAAAGAGAGCAAGCAAGGGCAAATGCAGTGACCTGTTAACAGGTAGGGGACTAGGTGAAAGGGATATGGACGTTCTCTGTACTGTTCTTGTCACTTTTCTGTAGGCTTAATAATAGTTCAAAATACATTATTTTCTAAACAACACCATTGCTTATTTTAGCAAACCATTTCAGATCAAAGGCTCATTGCTTCATTTCAACCACTCATCTAATTCTATGCTTCAGGGCAAAGAGGTAAAGATACGGCATGCATAACCCCAAACCACAGGTATGCAAATCACTTTGCCAGCCAGGCCCCGATTCATACTACTAATTCATCAACATTTCCATGCCTCGTGCTGCATCAGCTCTCTGAAGCCCAGCCAACACGGCAGGGGTTTGCGCACTTTACTCCTATGGCTGCAGGTGCTCAGGGCACAGAACAGCCCCGCCCCTGATGTGATGCGGCAAAGAGGTGCTCCTCCGTGGTAATAGACTTTATCTGTCATCTGTTAGTCTGTGGCAAAACTGTAACGTATCTCTTCAATGTCCTTCCCATTCCTTTTCTGCACCACCCTTCCTTCTGTCACCTCATTTTCTGCTCCTGATGCCCTGGTGGCTAAGGCGGTAGTTTTGAGGCTCGCTCTCCTCATTTAGCATCCGACACAGAGGGCCTCCCTTGTCTTACCCCAAAAATGTCCTGCCCCTCAAACACGTAGTTTCACAACAGGGATATCCAGATAGTAGTTAACTCTATGAAAGAAATTAAACAATATGAATAATTAAAGAACACAAATTAAATCACAATGTGGTAGTCTTTAATTTAAATATGTGCCAGTCTTCATGGCAGCATGATGGTAGTATGTACTGAGAATCATGAAAATATTCATGCCTTGGGTCATTTTGATATAATAATCCTACTTTTAAAACTTTTCCCAGGAGTGTAAATAAAAGATAAAAAGAGTGCTATTTACAATATTGAAAAGATGCACATAACATGAATGTGTGATAGTCATGCATTCTTTCAACAAATATTTACTGAGAACCTACTACAAACCACATATATAATAGAATAGAATAATGTTGAAGCATTATGATAAAATGACACAATGAAATGTTACATCGCATTTAAACTACCGAGTAGGAAAGTGTTCATGAAATAAAGTAAACTAGAACACAAACTTTATAGCCACTATGTAAAACTATGTACAAACGGTAAATTATACTAATTCCAGAAACTTCATTAGGTGTTTTAGTATCTCATTTAAATGCTTACAGAAACTCTGGTATTAATGCCTGAATGGTATAGATAAGGAAACTGAGGTTCATAGTGATTCTAGAATGTTAGTTCCACAAACTAATGTTTGATCTGTCTCATTTACTGTTGTAGCCTCATGTCTAGAACAGTGCCTGGCATATAGCAGACACCCAATAAATAGTTCTTGACTGCCTGAAGTGACTGAACCATGATCTCCCCCAGTGCTCCGAGATAATATCTTTACTCAAATAACTAGACCCACCGGGACCCCAGGGTGAGGGGTGGGGGGAATGGGTTCAGAGATGGGTTTGGGTAACTTCTAGTTCTTTATTGTGTTGCAAAGGCCTCAGAGCCGCTCCTCTCCTTTTCCTTTCTCTTTTACTGCCGCCCTCTGGTGGAGGTACAAATAAGTAGCAGGAGTCAAAGAAGAAGACCAGGATCATCACTGACTTGACAGATGTCTATGTCTTAACCTGTATGCACTGAATATCCAGTTTTGTCTGTTTCACCATCGTATGGAAACAGCTACCCAGATTTTCACCAAATTTAGAGGCTAGGTTTGAGATGCGGTGACTCAGACTACATTGTACTGGCAAAATTAACTTTGGGGACTCTATAGGGCACCTTGGCTATTTTTTTCCTTTCATTCAGAGCTATGTGGCTCTCATCTTAAAGATTTGTAAGAGGTAAGAAATGTACCATTTAAGAATTTGGCTAATATGTCATGGATGAAGAGGATGTTCAAAAAATTCATTAAATCCTCAGAATTACTCATTTTCATTTTCATCTTTCTCTGAACGCAAAGAATTTAAGTGCCACAAAATTCACCTCAAAGATTTTGAATAAATATTAGTTTCACATCCCTGAGCATTTGTATATGGGAACTTTTTAGAGAGATGGAAACCCAGTTTGAAAGGCATACCCAAGTGAGGTCCAGTTGGAAAGACAGGCTCTTTCAAGGGCAAATGTAAGGGCCATGAGAGGCATGCTCGGTGCAAGACCAGGAGACTCATGTTCTTTCACAAGCAGTTGAAACCAAAATCCAGTTCAAAGAGGCATTTGGCCGCTGATCAGGAGATATGTGAGCTATGAATTCATATGCTTCTGCTAGAGAAAACAGTGCTTTTAAATTTGAGCTCTAAATCAATTATGCCAAAGAATCTGCTCCAGTTCTATGTCTGGAATCTGCAAGGGGCGCCTGAATGTTCCAATGAAAAGGTCACATTGAAGCCAATTACAAAGCCCCCAAAGTTGCTAAAACCATTATTAATGGAGCAGCCAGCAGAATTCCAAGATCTTTAAGATAATACCACAGCTTAACCTGTATATTTCAATGGGGTACAATACAGAGGAATCAGTATTTAACTCCCCCAAACTGCCCATTCCCTCAAACTACCCCTTCGCCTTTTAAATGCCTGAAATACCAAGTGAGTATCTTTTTCCCCCCGTGGCTATTAATAAAGCACAAGCTCAGATGCCTCAAATAATTGGCGTTGTTTTGCGATGGAGCTGCTTCTCATATAGGTGGCACCGTGTAATGTGTTCCTGAGTGGGTAGTGACAGGGGTCTACTCAAACACGCTCCAGAATGTAACAGTACACATGACCTCTAAAGAAACATGCTATGAAGTTGAAAATCATTACAGCTGTGAATTAATTATTCCAGTTAAAGAAAATTATTACAATTCCAACACTCATGTTTTTATTGTTTCGATTAAGCTTTATTTAATGGTAGTTAATTATTGTCCTGTGAAGCCCTGGGAGTTTCCTAAAGTCTTTTTCTTTCCTGTCACTTAAAATGAAGGCTTGTAGAGTTAACCCCCAGTTTTCTCTCTTACTGACAAAAAGAGATCAGCCTGTTAAGCACTTAGAAAGGCCTCCCCAGTAACTTAAACAGTTCTTGGTAAATAATAAATGCTTAATAAATAGTTGATGAATGAATGGATGAATCACCTTTATTTGAGTTAGGGGTTGTTTTTTTTTTTGGTCGTGAATAACAAAATCATCAAACTCTGGGTAACTTAGAAAAAAAAGGAATTTACTTAATGGATACAAGGGTGCAAACAGGTTTAAGAGAAGGTTGGGGAACCCAGCTCTTTAACAACCATGGCGGAAACCAGGCAACTCCAGGTGGCAAGCAAGAACTGCTTAAAGATTGATCCAGTCTTGTTATGGTTCTACTCATGAATCAAATTCAAGAGGAAGCTCCTAATTGACCCAGCTTGGGTCCACATCACTGTGCTTGACCTAGGAGAGGACAGGGTCTTAATATTCATGCCATACTTGGTCCAGTGTATATACAGAGAATTTCTCAAAATGAAATTGGAATGCTATTGCCAAAAGAAGGCAGAATGGATGCAGGAAGGGAAGGGAGGAAGAAAAAAAGGAGTAAAGTATTTTTCCTTTAAGTACTTAAGTATTAAGAAAGTACTTAAGTGGAAAGTAAATACTTAGTGAAAAATTACTATGCAATATTTTAAAGTATTGCCCTGGTGGTCTGGGCTTCTGGGACTGCCCACAGGGGACAGGTCAGACTCCAGAACAGAGAAATTACTTTCAAGGTGGTATTAAGGTGAGGGGGCCTTTGCTATTCACTGTTAATGTAATTGCAAGGAACTGAGAGGAGGTTTAGTCTGTTCAGAAAAGTTCATAAAGTATAAAGAGTGGGTAGGTAACACTGATTTTCACCATGTGCATCTCAGTAGAGATGCAGAGTAGACGAGAGGCTGCAATCTGAAAGATCTAGTCATAGTTTGTAACTCACTTAGCAATAGTTAAATAGGTGCCACTTAAAGAGGCACCTTTGGGCTTCAACTTTACCCATCAACTAAATGGAGTTAATAGTACTTGCCTCACCCACTGTGTTAGTCAAGGTTCTCCAGAGAAACAGAGTAATAGAATGTGGGGTGGGGGAGGGAAGAAGAGAGAGATTCATTATAAGGAATTGTCTCTTATGATTATGGAGGCTGAGAAGTCCCAAGATCTGCAGTTAGCCAGATAGAGTCCCAGGAGAGCTGAAGGTGTAGTTCCAGTCTGAAGGTCAACAGCCTCAAGACCCAGAGAGAGCCAATGTTTCAGTTTAAGTGCAAGGGCAGGAAAAAAACAGATGTCCCAGCTCAAAGGCAGACAGGCAGGAGGAATTCCATCTTACAGGAGCTTCAGCCATTTTGTTCTATTCAAGCCTTCAACTGACTGGATGAGGCCCACCCATATTAGGGAGGGCAATTTGTTTCTGGTTCTCTGGAGAACCCGAACTAATACAGATTTTAGTACCCAAAAATGTGGAAGTGGCTTTGGAACTGGGTGATGGGAAGCAACTGGAAGAGTTTTGAGGCGCAGGCTAGAAAAAGCCTAGATTGATATAAAGGGACTTACGGAAGAAATGTGAATGTTAAAGGCAATTCAGAGCTGAGAAAAAAAAAAGGAGAGCTGGAGAGATAGCCTCTGTCTTCTTAGAGAATATGTAAGTTATCATGAATAGAATGTGGGTAGAACTATCAATATTAAAGTCCATTGTGTTGAGATCTCAGACAGATATTGGGAACAAATTATTAGAAACTAGAAAAGAGGCAATCCCTGTTACAAAGTAGCAAAGAATTTGGCTGAATCTTGTTGTAGTGTTTTGTGGACGCTAAGACTTATCAACAATGAAATTGGATATTTAACTGAGGAGATTTCTAAGTAAAATATTGGAGGTATGGCCTGGTCCTCCTGACTGCTTATCATAAAATGTGAGGGGAGAGAAATAAATTGAAGGAGTTGTCAAGCAGAAAGGAAACAGAACTTGAGAGTTTAAAAAATCCTCACCCTGTCTACCTTGCAAAAAATGAGAGAGCATGTTCTTAGAACTTGAAGGGTGTGGCTGGACTATCACTCAGTGAAGAAGTCATGGGATTAAACAAGCAGAAACACTGCCAGTTCCCACTGAAGGAGGGACGGATACAACAAAATGAAGGAAGGCTGTAACATTCTGTAGAGTGGAACCATTGAGTTATCTGGCTTTGAATATGTGTGTGTTATCCCTCAAGAGAAGAGAAGAATTAATCTCAAAAGTGATTCAGAGATCATGATGGCCACTCGTCCCACTACAGTCCCAGGGGACAAAATAGATTCCTCCTCAGTTTTTGAGGGTGGGCCCACCTCTAAAGTTTCAACAGTCCAGGTTGTCACCGTCTGGAGCCCTGGGGGCAGGGCTGCCCAGCAGAGCCTGAGGACAGGACCTCCACTTAAAGAGGCACGAGGACTGAACCACCAACCAGAAGAGCTGCAGGCACAAGAGCACTGCCTAGAACCATGGGGAAAACACTGCGGCACCCCTTCTGGAAGGTGGGGCATCAAGCCAAAGAGGATTTTTCTCAAACTTTAAGCTCTAGTGGAATTTGCCTTGCTAGGTGTTGGACTTGTTTGAGACATGTCACCCTTTCCTTCTTTCCTATTTCTCCCTTTTGGAGTGGATATGTGCATCCTACACCTGTCACACCAGTGTATTCTGGAAGCAGATAACTTGTCTGGTTTCAGAGCTTCACAGCTGGAGAGGAATTATGCCTCAGGAGTCTTACCCATATCTGACAGAGATGAGATTTAGAGGAGACTATGGACTTTAGAGTTGATGCTGGAATGAGTTAAGGCCTGTGGGCTGTTGGGGTGGAATGAATGTGTTTTGCATTCAAGAAGGACATGTATTCTGGGGGGCCAGGAATGGAGTATTATGAACTGAATATTTGTATCCTCCCAAATCGATATGTTGAAGCCTTAATGCCCAGCATGGCTGAATTTGGAGATGGGGTCTCTAAGGAAGTAATTAAGGTTAAAGAGGACATAAGGGTGGAGTCTTGATCTGATAGGATTAGTGGCCTTATAAGAAAGGACACCAGAGAGCTCTCTCTCCCTCCTCCTGCCTCTCTTTTTCTCTCCATGCACATGCCAAGGAAAGGCCATGTGAGTGACACAGCACGAAGGCAGCCATCTGCAACTCAAAGGGAGAGTCAGTACTAGACAGTAACTCTGCTGGCACCTTGATCTTGGATTTTCAGTCTCCATATCTGTGATAAAACAAACTTCTGTTGGTTGAGCCACCAAATCTATGGTATTTTGTTTTGGCAGGCCAAGCAGACAAATGCACCCGCCATAAAAAATTGTTGAGACAATCGAATAATTGAAGAGACACAAAAGGTGGGGGAAAATAGTTAAAATAACCACCTGGGTATAAAGATAATTATTTTTGTGTGTCTTATCCTAATAGGCTATGCTGACCATCAGTTTTCACATAGGCATCTCTGAAAGACCTAAGTGTGAATGACTACATTTTAAATGTTATTATCAAACTGTGCTCATGGAACATTCCAAATCAGTGGAGAAAGCATGAATTATTCAATGAATTATGTGGCACCATTTGGAAAAAAATAGTTAAACTCCCACTTTATGTCAAACATATAAAAATTCTAGATGCTTTTTAAAAAGCTCAACAGCATTAGAGGTAAATGTTGAAAACATTTTTATAACCTTGGGATGGAAAATATCTTCTTAAGTTTCAAGTTCAGAAGCCGTAATGGAAAAGATTAACACACCATACTGTGCAAAAATTTTCAGATTCTGTATGCCAAAAGATAACATGAACAAATTTAATGGACAAGCAACAGACTGGAAGAAAATATTTGCATCATATAAAACAAAGGATAAATATCCACCAAATATAAAGAGTTTCCACAAATTAATGAAACACCAATGATTCAATAGAAATAGAGCCAAAGGATATAAAAAACCAGCTCTTTTGATTAAAGCATTTTAAATACATATATGAAGCAGTCATTCCCATTCTCCCCTCCCCAAAGCCCCTGGAGATCATTAATCTACATTCTACATATATCCACAATCTACATAAATCTGTGGATCTGTGTATTCTGAACATTTCACGTAAATGGAATACAATATGTGACCTTTTGTATCTGGCTATTTTCATTTAGCACAATATTTTTAAAGTTCATCCACATCATACCATGTATCAGTACATCATTTTTATGGCTGAATAATAATCTGTTGAATGGATATGTCACATTTTTTAACCCATTCATAAGTTGATGGGCATTTGGGTTGTTTCCACTTTTCAGGTACTATGAATAATGTTTGCACTCTCCTAATAACTATTGATGTTGAGCATTTGTTGATGTGTTTATTGGCCATTTGTATATATTCGTTGGAAAAATGTCTATTTCTCTGCCCATTTTAGTTGCATTGTTTTTCTTTTTGTTGTTGAGTTGTAAGAGTTTTTATATACTCTGGATACTAGACCCCTATCATATATCCTATCAATCAGATACATGATTCCCAAATATTTTCTCTCATTCTTTGAGTTGTCTTTTCACTTTCTTGGTAGTATCCATTGAAGCACAGAAGTTTCTAATTTATATGAAGTCCAATTTATCAATTTTTTTTCTTTTGTTGCTTGTGTTTTTGCCAGCATATCTAAATAGCTATTGCTCAATCCAAGGTCATAAAATTCACACCTATGTTTCTTAGAGTTTTATAGCTTTAGTTCTTTAATCCATTTTGAGTTAATTTTTGTATATGATATAAGGTAGGGATCCAACCTCATTCTTTTGTGTATGAGTATCCAGTTGTCCCAGCACCATTTATTGAAGACTATTTTTATTCTCCATTGACTGCTCTTAGCACCTTGTCAAAAATCAATTGGCCATAATGTATAGGTTTATTTCTGGATTCTCAATTCTATTCCTTTGGTGTCTATGTGTATACTTACGCTAGTACTACATTATTATGATTGCTGTAGCTTTGTAGTAAGTTTTGAAATTGAAAAGTATAAGTTCTCCAAAACTATTCTTTCAAGATTGTTTTGGCTATTTGGAATCCCTTGTGATTCCATATGAATTTTAGAAGTGATTTTTCTACTTCTGCAAAAAAAAAACACCATTGGTATTTTGATAGAGACAGCGTTAGAACCTGTAGATCACTTTGGGTAGTATTACATCTTACCAATATTAAATCTTCCAAACCATAAACACAGGATGTCTTTCCATTCGGTCTTCTTGAATTTCTTTCAGCAATCTTTTTTAGTTTTCAGTTTATCTTGAACCTCCTTGGTTAAATATTTCCTAAGTATTTTATTATTTTGGATATTATTGTAAATGGAATTTTTTCCTTAATTTAATTTTCAGGCTCTCATTGCTAGTATATACAAATAAAACTGATTTTTGTATGTTGATTTTGTACCCTACAAATTTGCTGACATTTATTAGTTCTAATAGTTATTTTGTCGATTCTTCAGGGTTACCACACATAAGATCATATCATGTACAAATAAAGATAATTTTACTTCTTCCTTTCCAATTTGGATGACTTTCTTCTTGACTAATTACCCTGGCTAGAACTTCCAGTACAATGTTGAATAGCAGTAGAGAAGCAGACATCCTTGTCTTCTTCTTGATCTTAGGGGGCAAGTTTTCAATCTTTCACCACTGCATATAATGTTAGCTATAGGTTTTTCATTGATGGCCTTTATCATATCAAGAAAGTTCCTTTTTGCTTCTAGGTTTTTTCGTGTTTTTTCTCAGGAAATTATGTTGGATTTTATCAAATGCTTCTACTGTATCAATGGAGATGAGTTTGTGGGATTTTATCCTTCATTTATTAACATAAGAACATTAATTAGAGAATATTCTCTAATATGGTATATACATCTTTCACATGTCAGAACCACTCTTGCATACCTTGGATAAATCCCACTTGGTCGTGTTGTAAAATCCTTTTAATATGCTGGAGGATCCAGCTTGCCAATATTTTGCCATTTGGCCTGAGCGTTCCCTGCCTGCTTGCACAGAGCCTGGAGGCAGGCCATAGGTGAGGGCTGATGGCCTTTCCTAAGCATGTGCACAGCCTTGGGCCTGCATGTGTGACCTTCTTGATGCCCACTGATCTTTAGGAGCTTTGCAAAGCCCTTTTCCCCCAAAGCATCTCATTTCCCAGCCTCTCCACTCAAACTTTTCAGTTTGCCTCTACTGTTATCTCTTGCCCAAGGCAGCAGCAGCTGAAACCATCGTCTTTAAATATTTTCAGCAAACAGCCCCACCTCAACCCTGGGAGAGTTCTAAGTTAGGTGAAATAAAGGGAAGCCCTTTGAGCTAATCCTCCAGGGAGATAGCAGAGGGGCCAAAAAAGTAATCACAATTCATTAAGAATAAGGTCTGTTCTACTCCTTCCAGCCCTGGGTGCTTGTACCAGGGATGAGGGCTGTTGACCTCAAGGCTGTTGCCAAGCTTGGGGGTGAGCAGTGGTACCAGGGCAGATGTAAATGCCATGAAGCTCCTTTACCAAGACTCAGATATAATTTCTTGATTATGCATTTCCCTGATTGCTGTAAGCATTTGATTCATTCCAGAATTCTGAAAAAGTTTATTCTGACAGTTGTTGTCAGTTTGTTGCGTTTATGGAGAGATGGACTTCTAGAGCTCCTCATGCTGCCTTTTCATTGATGTTTTAGGTATTTCTTAAGATGAAAAATAGGCAAGCCATTGTTACCTCACTAGTTATTAGAAGTGCTGATTAAACTGAGATTATTCTTGGTCTATTGGTAAACAAAGTCTAAAAAGATGGAGAATATCTAGTATCCACAATAATATGTGAGGAAATAGGCACTCACGTCCTCTTGATGGCATGTAAAGTGACAGCTTTAAGTGTGTAATTGGTAAGGTCTCTCAAATTTTTCACTGTGCTCTCCATTCCACTCAGCAGTTCCACCTTAAGAAATTTAACTAGGACACACACGAATGTTTAAAGACATATTTACAGGGATTATTTTTTTTGGAAGATTACAATAGTGAAAATCTGAAGACAAACAGGGGTGTTCAATAGGGGAGTGATTAAGTAAATTATGGCCCCACAAAACGCTACAATATACACCCTGTGATAACAGAAACTCCACCCTAACATCGTTGGCAATTGGCTTCTTTCTCTGTCCAAATCTCAGATTGGGAGGGCTAATGTTCTTATCTTTTGAGGGGGTTGGCATGGGGAGGGAAGAGCAAAGCTTCAGGCAGCCATGTAGAGGGGAGTGTGGAGTTGGAGATGATCCCTGGTCTCCATATTCTTCTGGTTCAGCCTCCTCAGATTCAGCCCCTGACAGCAAGTAATAAACCAAGGTGTGCAGTACAGTCCCACTGAGCTAAGTGTGAGTGTGTGTGTGTACTGCATACATGTATAGGCATTTATATATTATGTAAATGCATTTTAAAAGAACTGGATGGAAACACACAAACTAATAACCATAGCTACCTCTGGGAAGAAAAATGAGGGAATGGGGGAAGAGTAAAGGTCTCACGTTTTACTATACGTAACTGTATTATTTAAACCTTTAGAACAGGAGTGAATTCATCTCACTAAAAAAAAATTCATTTGAATAAAAACTCGTTCAAGGTAAGTTTTCAAACCACATTAAAACAAAGTGAGTGGCCCTTATCGGAGCTGCAGTGGCTGCCACGGAGCTGCTGTGGTCACAGAGGGGCCCAGCCGTTCTGTTGGCTGTAACTGATCCGCAACGTTTCAGGAAAAGACAGTTCCCGCTGTACCTGCTGTTTCTCAGGTAGGGACATAGCCCTTTATTAAAAATGATATGGCTCCAGAGGCCAGCAGAGGCGTTCCGTTGCCGGGGTCTGGCATGTAGTTACCAGAATAACGTTTTTAGAAGTGGCTTGTAAAGGCCAAGAACCAGGATGGAGGGGCAGACGGGAGTGCCCTGGACATGCATGCTGGGAAAATCCAGGGGCAGGTGGCATAGATCTCGTCAGGGCTGTGGGTCATCGCCCTGAAAAACTTCAGGCATCCGTTCGAGGAACAAAGGCCTGTCAAACCTTTGATTCTGAAGATGAAAGGAGGGAACAATTCAGGACACACTGTGCTCTCGTCTCAGCTGTGCCATGCGAAGGTCGCCGGGTGACTGGAGCGAGCTTTCCATTGATGATGGCTCTGGGGCCATGACAGTAATGGAGCGCAGCTGCCTGAGGCCCCAGTTATGCCAGGTTTCCTGGTGGTGTCTAATACTGAAGACACCAGCTTGCTGCTGGAGCTGAGCTTTGGTGTAAGGTCTGTTACCAGGAAAGCTGACTTCATCTGTGATTATGTATCTATAGAGCTGGGGGAGAAACACTATAGGGGGAGGCAAGCTAAGACAACAGCCTATTTTAGGTGGAAACAGTGGCCTCTGTATTTCTGCTGAAGCTGGTACCTGGCATATAAGTCACCAATAAAAGACTCAAAGTGAAGGGAAAAAAAAAGCAAATTGGGACAGGGGAATCAGTAGTATCCCCATTCCTGTAGCAAGAACAAACAGTAAGAAAACGTAAGAGAATGCCAGGGCCTGGAATGGATGCATTATAGATCACAACCTCTAGAGGTGAGGCTTGCCGCAGTTGATACAGTGAGTTAGTCCAAAGCTAGGTGTACAACACAGGTCTCCTTAGGGCTGTAGGAAAACTGGGTTCCCAAGCCACAGGGAAAATTTGAAGTGACAGCAGGAGGCAATGAACCACTAAAGCTGAGAAATGTGCCAGAGGTCAGTCACAGCTTATCCAGTGAAAGTGAAAAAGAGAGAAGGCGTGAGGCTTGTTATGAGACTACAGGCTGCGTCAGGTTGAAGGTGTTCAGGAAGAGGCTGGAGCACTTTTGCCTTCTATGAGGCCTCCAGTGCTGCTACCTGTCACTTAGAATTCCCCTAAAAGCTGTGTGACAATTAGAAGAGGAAATTAAGCACTTTATTGGTATCCGTGGAGTCCTTGACTTTAAGAGGCCCGTTGCCATGCTCAGCACTTAGAACAGCAGCAGTAACAAGCTGTTCTCGCTCTTAAAGGTATACTTTTTACTAATTGCTTTAATTGGAGAAGCTAGGAGAGAGGCAGCAGAAGCCAAGTCTGGCTACTCTGAGTAAAAAAGAAACTTCCTGGAATGGTATGGTCAGTGGTACACTGGTCAGTGTCTAACAACCAGCTCTTCAGAACCAAAAAAAAAGTCTGATTTCCGGTGTTCATTTATTTCCATCAAATAAATAGTCCCACCATGGTCTATAGCAAGCTACCAGTGTGACATCATCTGGCTCACAAAATTCCTGGCAAGTTACCCAGGGTCTCCAGTGCTGACAGGGAGGAGCTCACAGGATGGGAGGTGGCAGAAGAACCAGGCAGTACCAGAGGGTCTCCACACACTGGGCAGGTCAACGCCACATGAGCCTCTTGACACAGATCTCTACACCACCCCAACCACTCTTAGTTTCATGCCTTTAGGGGGCAAGTCTCTCGTTCCCCTCAATATCCACAAACTATGTAATCCAAAATCAATGGCTATGGCCACACAGTTACATCTCCAGTTACCTTTCTTTATGGGCCCCAGTTCATACTGGCAAGCCCCAAATTGCAAGATCCCTTCCTGCTGACTCCTCAACTACAGAAAACAAGTCTGTAACAAGAAATGGTGGCAACATCTGAATTCAGGGTTGCTTATGTTTTTTGTTTTTTGTTTTTATTTTTTCTAAGAACTTTGTATTGTGGAAATTCTCACACGCATACAGAAGTAGAGAGAGCAGCATGATGAACCCGCAATCTCAGTGATCATCAACCTATGGCCGATTTTGTTCCATCTATATTCCCATACTTTGTTTTTAAGGAAGAAAAGCATCACAACAAAGATCAGCAGAGTGGTCAAGACTGTTACTTGCAATTGGAATGACCTGGTAAAATAATAATACTTACAATTTTAAGACAAACTATGGGTTAGGTGCTTTACGTTAATTATCTCATCAGATGGTCACAATTGCCCTGCTAGATTCGCATGATTACCTGTTTTTCAGATGAGAAAACTGAAGGCAGGGAAAGATGAAAAACTTGCCCAAAGTCGAAAAGCAGTGCCAGACATAGAATGTAAACTTGAAAGGATATAAACTACCTTGTACACAAACTGTTAGCAGCGGTTGCCTGGGGATGGTGGCATCGTGGGGTTTTATTCTCTTCTTCTGCTTTGCTTTTCCTTATTTCTCCTTAACTAACATTCCTGGGCAGCGTGTCAGGGCAGATACGCCGATGGGGACCGTGTGCTTCTTCCTGGGCACAACCGGTTTGCAGTCAGTGCTTCCTCCTGATGCAGCTGCAAGGAGACCCAGTTCAGCAAGCTTCCGGGCTTCTGGGAGGCTTGTGAGGCTCAGGGTAGAAGTGAGCCCAACAGTCATCATGGAATTCTGGCTACCATGTTCCCAAATGTGGTCTGAGCTCACTAGACTGCATCCAGATGAGCATAGCAGCCCAGCCAAAGGAGTAGCCGCTCGATGCTCCTGCACTGGTGTGGGTGCAGGGGTGACCCCAAGGCCCAGAAGGCTGACCAGGAGAGTGGTCAGCACAGATCCCATGCTAAGAGCCGATTCCTCAACACCTACTCTGTGCCAGACCTTAAGTTACAGTCCCCGCCCTCAAAATGCTGGGTCATGTGGCCCCTGGAGCCCCAGGAGGATCTGAGGAAACTGGGGAGTATGTTCAACCTAAAAAAGTGATGGTACTGCAGCTCTGGGGAAGGAAGAGGTTGAGCAGAGTCTGAAGCTTGCTTGAAACTCTTGCCTGTTGTATATACAGAGGAATTGCCTTAGCCTGTGTTATTCCAAAAGGCAGAATAATTCATACCTGGCAAGCACAGCAAATGCAGTCCACAAACATCACTGGGAAAGACTATAATAGAGAATTTGTTAGGCCTCCTGCGATGGGAGAGAAATAATTGAGGAAAAGTGAACTTATGGATTGAGCTGAGGTACCAGGAATAAGCTATGCAGGCAGGCATGTGGCAAATATCTCTCTTTTGTCCACCCAGCATTCACCTCTCCTGCCCTTCATGTGATCCTGCTGTACTGCCAATCACTAGCCCCCATCTCCTTAAATACAAACCTGGGTGAGTGACCCAAGCTACCCCCCTCTCCGACTCCCTCTCCTAAGAATATGGCTAAAGTGGAAACACATATAAAGGCCAAAGGGGTTGGGAGTTGTGTGACCCAGTGACAGAGTCCTAAAGAGGTGGCTCATGGGCTCCTACTCAGAAGCTTCTCTGGTTTCTATCCTCCCAGACCCTCGTGTGTGAGCTGAAGTGAGAATGTGGTGAGAGCAGCAGTGTACCTCACTCAGGCCCCAGTGATCAGAACTAGGGCCAGAGGTCAGGGCTGGCCCAGTACTGGGCTACAACCAGTGACCTCCCTCTGGCCTGCAGTCAGGGTAGGATCTAGAGCCTGGGACAGAGCGGCGGTTGTAGCTCTGGATCCCTTAGTAAATGGTCCCAACTGGGTGAGTGCATCAGTCAGGGTTTAATTCAAGAAGCAGAACCACTAGGAGTGGCACCAGCCTCTAGTAGCCACTATATATACATATAGATTCTACATAGATAGGTATGTAGATAGGTAGATATAACCCATATCTATCTATCTGTATATATATATATATATATATATATATATAGGTTATATGGTCTTGTTACAGACATTTGATATTACAGTTGACCTTTGAACAACATGGGAGTAGGGGCCCTGGCCCCCACATGCAGTCAAAAACCCATGTATATGTTTGACTCCCCAAAACTTTACTAATGGCCTACTGTTGACCAAAGCCTTACTGATAACATAAGCAGTCAATTAACACATATTCTGTATGTTATATGTATTATATACTATAGTCTTACAATAAAGTAAGCTGGAGAAAAGAAAGTGTTTTTTTCAAATAGCTGCAAATCTCCAAAATATTTTCCAATATATTTAATTGAAAAAAATCCACGTTTTAAGTAAGTGGACCCAAGCAATTCAAGCCCATGTTGTTCAAGGGTCAACTGTATACAATTTGGGGAGCTGGTTAAGCAGTCTCTGGGTCTCTAGAGGACTATTATCTTCATGTCTGATATTACAGCTTAAAGTTCTCCAGGCAGGCAGCTGGCAAGGGAAGATGGATGCAAAGTGCAGACAAGCAAGGACACACTGAAACCCACAAGCATAGACTCATGTCAGACCTTGTCAGCTCTTGTACCCTCTGACTTGGACAGTATGGGTGTCCTGCTGAGCACACACACCTGTCCGAAGAGCTGGAGAAGCTGAAGAGAAATCCAGGGGCAGATGAAGCAGTTGCAGGCCCAGCCATTGCCTCATACCAACAAGGTAAGGCAAGAGATCAACAACATGTGTGAGCTACAAAATGGCTGCTGCTTTGGCACATGAAAAGATGCTCCACATCACTAATCATCAGGGAAATGCAAATTAAAACCACAATAAGATATCACCTCACACCAGTTAAGATGGCCAACACAGAAAGAGTAAGAACAACAAATGCTGGCAAGGATGCAGAGAAAGGGGAACCCTCCTACACTGCTGGCGGGAATGTAAGCTAGTTCAACCATTGTGGAAAGCAATATGAAGGTTCCTCAAAAAAATGAAAATAGAAATACCATTTGACCCAGGAATTCCACTCCTAGGAATTTACCCTAAGAATGCAACAGCGCAGGTTGAAAAAGACATATGCACCCCTATTTATCACAGGACTATTTACAATAGCCAAGAAATGGAAGCAACCTAAGTGTCCATCAGTAGATGAATGGATAAAGAAGAGGTGGTACATATACACGATGGAATATCATTCAACCATAAGAAGAAAACAAATCCAGACATTTGCAACAACATGGATGGAGCTGGAGGATATTATGCTCAGTGAAATAAGCCAGGCAGAGAAAGACAAGTACCAAATGATTTCCCTCATTTGTGGAGTATAACAACGAAGCAAAACTGAAGGAACAAAATAGCAGCAGATGCACAGACTCCAAGAAGAAACTAGTGGTTACCAAAGGGGAGGGGTGGGGGAGGGCAGGTAGGAAGGGAGGGAGAAGGGGATTGTGGGGTATCATGATTGGTGAATACGGTGTGTGTGCAGTCAGGGAAGACAGTGTAGCACAGAGAAGGCAAATAGGGACTCTGTGAGTAAAATTGTAACATTTCCAGAAAAAGAAATGGTTACTGCTTCATCTCTGCCTTTCAAATCTCACACAAGAATCTCTCTTGTGGCTCATCCTAATGGGAAATACACAGAAAACGAAATTCTGAGAAATGCAGTTCAGCCTAGCCAAGGTGACTGTTCAGAGAAGATAGAAGTAGAGGGTGGGAACCAGGAATGGGCTGCTGGGTAGACTTAGGCTTAATAGATAGAAGTTATAGGAATAACTTTCAAACAGTTTGACTTATCTAATAATCACATTCCTAGGTCATACGTCAGGAAGCACCTCATCTCTGGAAATGTTCAAGCAGAGGTTTATGGCCAAACTGTGGAAGGCCTTAAATCCCAGCCAGGATCCACACATTGTGTTTAGAACAGTCATTCTGGTAGATGAGTTGAAGGAAGCAAGACTAAAGAAAGGGAAGCTAGCTAGAAAGTTTTTGGTATCATGGGGTAAAGGTCCTGAGAATCTGAACTAGGGTATAGGGGTAGAGATGATGAGGGAGAACAGATCTGGAAGGCAGGCAGAGCAGACTCCACAGGACTTGATTTGAGGTTGGACAGTGTATTCATTTCCTATTGCTGCTTCAACGAACTACCACCAACTTAGTACGTTAAAGCAACAGAAATGAGTCTCTTACAGTTCTGGAGGCCCGAAGTTTAAAATGCATCTTATGGGACTAAAATCAAGGCATTGGCAGGGCTCGTTCTCCCTGGAGGTTCCTGGAGAGATTCTATCCCTTGCCCTGTTCAGCTTCTGGCTGCCGGCATCCCTTACTCTGTAGCTGTGTCACCCCACTGTGCCACCACAGTCACACTGCCCTCTCCTCTTCTGTGTCAAGTGCCCCTCAGTCTTTCTCTTTTAAGGACACTTGTGTTCACATCAGATTTACCAAGGCAATCCAAGACAATCTGCCCATCTCAAGATTCTCAATCGTATCTGCAAAGACCCTTTGCCATACAAGGTAACATTCACGGGTTCTGGGGATTAGGTGTGGCTATCTTGTGGGAAGCCATTATTCACCTATCACAGATACTAAAATGAATGAAGACAGCTATAACTCTGTGGCCTCAAACCTGCATGGCTCAGACCATGATAGAAAAATTAACCAAAGAACATCAACACAAAGAGAAAACAGTTTGGGGGAGACGAGTTTAGTTTAGGATGTGAGAGGTAGATGGGCCATCCATATGGAGAGGCCCAGAAGAAACTTGGAATGTTAGCTGGAAGCTTTGGAAAAGTATCCTGGCTGAAGATAAATATTTGTGAGCATCTGCAGAGATATGATGCAGGGAGAGTATAAATTCTTTGAAGGAAGGGATTAGATGCTCATAGTTATGTCCTTGGGGCCTAGCATGGTGTCTGGCACATAATAGATGCTCAACAAATGTTGGTTGAATGAACAGATGTGATTAAGACCCGACAGGAGAACAGCAGGGAAAGGTAGAGAGTATGAATGGGCAAGTGAACTTGGGTGGAAGGAGAAAACCTTCTTTGAAACATGAGGTAATAAAAAAGAGAAGTGGTGGCTATGCAAAATAACTCTAAAATGGATAGGATATAGCACAAGATCTCACTGTGGACGATCTTGGCATTATCAAAGTGGAAGGTGAAGTCATTGGTGAGGAAAGTTACAGGGAGTGGGATTGAAGTTTAAGGAAAGTAAACCATAAAATGTCAGAACTGAAAAGGACCCGGAGAGTATCTAGCCCATTACCCTCATTTTACAGACGGGGAAACTGATGGTTAGAGAAAAGAATGAATTTGCTCGGGTCAGCAAGCCAAATGGAGTTTGGTTCAATTCACGCAACAAATATTTACTGAAAGCTGACTCTAGGCCAGGCCGACCCCATGCTAAGTGCTGGAAGTAGAGTGGAGAGCCAGGCAGACATAGGCCCTGACTTCACTGAGTCTGTAGGTTGGTGGGAAAGGCCCAGAGGAAACAGAGTGGTAAGGGCTCTGGTAGGAAAAGCTTAAATCGCTTAGGGGAGGAGGCATGAGGATTACCAAGAAATGAATAGCAAGATCAGGGAGCCGAAATACCAGCCCATCTGAGGGTAGACAGTGACTTGGCTGTTAACCCAGGTAGCAGTTTCATGACCTAAATGATATTTATAATTCCAGGGAGAAGCAAAGAAGTCACCTCACAAGCCAGTGACTCTGGTTCCAGCATTCCTTTGTACTTGGCTCTTTTCTTCATGTCCCCCAGGCAGACCAGAGGCCCAGGCGGGAGAGCACTTGAATAAGTCGAGCCATCAACTGGAGGATTAAATCTTATAAATTTGAACAAACAAATATGAGAAAAACTCAGAAGTTTTGTTCTACTTTTCCAAGGATGCCCAGGATTAAAGAAGCTGTCAGGGCAGGGATTTGCTTCCTGAAGAAAGTGAGGTTTGCAAGGAGATTTGAATGAAGTCCACAACAGGCAAGATTAACAGAGAGGACAGCCCACTTTATTTCACTATGTTAATGTGTCATCACAACTCTCTTAAGGCCACTTGTGCTAGAAGCCAATAATAACTCAACGCAATTATGTTTTGGACAAAAGAAAACTTAAAATAAAAAATGTATATACCACTTTGGTAGCTTGAGGTAAGACAATTAAATTTCTATTACTTTTCTAATTAAATTTTCCTAGCCGTTCATCTTACTTGGCATTAGAATATTCTTCTTTGCTCTCCAGGGTGCTCCCTTCCACCAGAATTCTGGAATCTCAGAGAACAAGAGTTCTATGAATCTTTGGGCTGCATACTCATTTCAAAGGGTCAGTACTGGCTTCTGTTGCCTTGAGGATGGAAAGCTGGAAGCCTGCTCAGTCCACCTAGGAAATGTTTTCTTCAGCTGTTGCCGCTGTTGCTACAACACAGCATTGCTAGGAGTCCAGCCGTCCCATCCGATCCCAGGGGCTGTGGTGGCCGAGGTGTGCACTGGCACTGAAGCTTCTCTAGGTATTGGGGGTGGTAACAGGAGTGTTACAGTCAACTATGCGCAGGTCACATGGCCCACAGGCCTGGGCCTCAAAGCCTGTCAAGCCTTGGCAGCTGCAAGCCGCCCTCTGCACCCAGATAAAGAAACCAAACCACTCTGGACCTCTTCCTCTTGAGGACACAAGTACAATTTCCCCAGAAAGAGGGTGGGAATGCCAGAGGGACTGCAGAACAGATACTGGGGGGACTTTAGAGGTAGAGGTTGAGAGAGAGATTGCGTACAGATGGGACATCCCTCTTCTGAAGGCCCAAAATGGTGAGACTTCCTCTCATCCCTTGTGGAGTTCCAGTGAAAGATTTAATAGATAAAGCAGAGCTTCCCAGCCCAAGGGCCTTAACACACTGGGGTGCTGCCAAGGGATTACATGTGAGCAAGAACTATTGATCTTGGTACCGGAAGCAGTTGGGAGGGGCTTAGGAGAGCCAGAGCCCCCAGGCCAGTTGCTACCAGCAGCTAGCAGCCCAGATGGGGTTTCTCTACAAGACGGAGCCTGTGGAACAGAATCCTGAATGTCGACCCACAGTCATCAGGGGCAGTCAGGCACTAAGGGCATTTCTGGCCCTCACTGCACCACTGTTTCATGCTGAACGTACCCAAGGAGGCCGCCCACCACCAGCACAACAACTTCAGGGAGGCTGGGGAGAGAGTAAGGAGGGTAACTTCCAGCAGTGGCGCAGCTCCAGGTACCAGATTCAAATCCACGCCTTCACATATGTCACATACTCAACATCTGTTCAATAGGCCCTTTCACTTTCATCCAAGTCAGCCACTTGGTGACTTCAAATTTTAGCACTATCATTATTTTGAAACACTATGCTTGACATGAAAAAGTTCAGTTGGCTTTGAATCCATTTGTGTCACAAAATGTTTCCTCATAGCATATATCAATAACAGAAAGTGAAGAGCTGTTACACTTTAAATATAACTTCAGCTGTTGTAAATTTTGGAATGATTGTAAAACCAGGTTTAAATTGTCTTTATTACCTACGTGTGGGAAGAAAGTTTCTTGTCAAGGGTGACCATGAGGAGGTCAAAGAGTCATCATTAAATCTTGACAGGGAATGATGTATAATCATTTCAAGCACAACACCTGATACAAAAAGTTATATTGAAGGGAGCAAGCTCAAGTTTTTCATTAAACATTTTTGAAAACATTTATAAGTTTGGCATGAATATTTAGTATCTTTAGTATTTTATATTTATTTTTATTATAATTATACGACACAAAAAAGTAATGTTGAAAAAAAAAAGTAATGTTGACAGTGAGTCTCACATAGACACCCACACTCCCCTCCAGTTCACCCCAGCTGCCATACAAATCTTTGCACTTTCCATTTGTGTCAAGACGCAAAAGATTTGGGAAATAATGAGATAAAATCACATTAATAATAATAAGAAGAAAAAAGTTGCTTCATTAATAAAGACCCATTTAGTAATAAGTGGCAGAAGCTCAACTAGAACTAACTGAAGCCAAATAAGCAGTGGGGGTGAGGGAGCAGATTTATTGACTCAAGAACCAACAGTGCATCCATGGCAGGGGTGGAGCTGGCCTCAGTGATGTCTGGATGAAGGCACACAAACACCATTAGCTCCCTCTGACTTGCTATCTCTACATCTCTGTTTCTTGATTTCTTTTGCTGCTTCTGTTGAAATGTTTACTTTTCTACCTTCTACTGTCAGACTTTCTACATGAGGCAGAGAAGAAGGCTATAAGCAGATCTGAACTTACATCTTTATAGCTTGTGTCCTGTATTAGTATGAAAATTCTAGGGAAAGACTCTGACTAGCCCACTTTGGATCAGGTGGCCACCCCTTGACCAATGGTACAGGGTCTTTTAGCAGGAGTATAGTCACTGAGTGGATCATGACTCTGACAGTCCTTGAATTTTGGTTTCCTAAAATCTGCACTGTAGTTCTGTGTACCTTTGGTCTGGATGAGACAGGACTCTGGAAAGGAATGGCATCAATTTACAGATTACCTTCCAGGACTTCAGTTGTTACAGGGCTGAGAGGACCCCAGTCCTTCTCAGGTAGATTATTAGGTAAGGCCACCAACTTGCCTTAGAGGGAAACTATAGATAGATGGCAGATAATAGACTTCAAGATGAACATCTCTGAGGATCTGCTGGGGTAAAAACCCTCGAATTTCAGTGGCTTAAAGTAACAAATATTTATTTCTCATTCATGCTTCCTGTGTGTCCTGAGTTGGTAGGGGTCTCTGCTTATTATGATCACCCATAGACCCTGCCTGATGGGAAGAGAAAGCTCCAGAGAGTCTACCATTGGTAACTAAGTGCTCTGGTTTAGAAGTAACATATCATTACTACTCTCTTGCACTGCTATAACAAAAGCCCATAGACTGTGTGGCTTAACAGAAATTTATTTCTCACAATACTAGACACTGGGAAGTCCAAGATCACAGTGCCAGTCAATCTGGTTCCTGGTGAGGGCCTTCTTCCTGGTATGCAGACAGCTGTCTTCTTGTTGTACCTCACATGGCAGAGAGAGAGCATCTCCCTTGTGTGACTTCTTTTCTTCTTCTTCTTTTATTTATTTATTGTTATTCCTTACTATTTGTGTGTGTGTGTGTCTTTTTTATAAGGGCACTAATCCTATTCATGAGGGCTCCACTTTCATGACATAATTACCTCCCCAAAGCCCCACATCCAAATGGCATCACACTGGGGATTAGGGTTTCAGGATATGAATTTTGAGGAGACACAAATACTCAGTACACTGCAACTACACACCATGAACACGGCCCCACCCAACCCCAAAGACACCGGGAAGTGAAATCCTATCATGCCCAAGAAGAGCCAGAAAAAAATTTGGTTAATAGCACTAATGTCTACAACATTGGTTTACAACTCCATATATTTAGAGAATGGGTGGTTGAGGCTTCTACAAAAATGACATGGGTAGATGATTCCTCAGTATTACTGGGTCTGATCTTAGAAGAATCCAATATGAAAAATACAAATTATTAAACCAGACCAAATATGGGTTACTTATTCACAGTGCATGAATTATCTAATGTACCAGAGGATTCACTTTAGAATCTCTAACACATCTGAATGTTTATTTACACATGATTCACTAAAGAATTCTGCAACCCTTGTGTTGAACGCATCACACACCTTTGAAGTTTTGGTGTCCATTGCCTATTTCTTTGTTTCTAGGACACAACATACAAATTAACCCATGGGTTCTCTGGGATGAGCTGTACAAGGTCCATGGTTAGTCAAACCCAAGGAGAAAACTAAAAGCCACAGTGAAATCAAAACTGTGACATTAACTATGCAGAATAAGAAATTCACAAGGGTAGGCCAAAAGTAATCTCCTCCCCCAGATGTAAAGTGCCTCTTTTTCTTTTCAGAAGTGGCTGGTGGGATTTTCCAATGTGACTCAGTAGTTACATTAAAATGAATAACAAAGACCTGGGAAGAAACTTAATTGTTTTACAATATCCCATATTAGCACATGGCAATGCTTTTACTCAAGAGGATGCCCCAAGCCTCTATAAAACAAGAGTAAGAGCACACTACTAGTATGGGTATCTGCCAATGAGCCTCAACATCGTCAGCAACCAATGCACAGCCAAAATTTACCACCTCTGGCAAGGTGAGCTAAACAAACCATTCAGTCTCACTGCACACAAACTTTCAATCAGGACCTGGGTCTGCTGCTTATCAAGTGTTAAGCACTGGGCCAGCAAAGTTGGAGACCTTCAAAAGTGGTAGAAAACTTGGCACAAGTCCTCACAGACTTTACATTCCACTTGAGAGAGACAAACGTGATATTAAGAAAACTTGTAGTTACAAGTATGAAAAAAACAGCTTTCAACTACAGAATAATTCTAACCCCACCAGGAACATGGGCACCACCAGCACCCTGATGAATCATCCTCCAGGCCCTCAATGTGGCTACTATGCCTGAGTGTGATCTGGAAGATTGCACTGCATGCCTGGGGCAAATCAGACAAGATTGGCTGGAGCTCCTTCCCAGAAAAAAATGGCAAGATCATTGGAGGCTGATGCCCCAGTAGAATCCTGACAGGAGGAGACACAGAATGACATTCATTCATTCCTTACCCATTCGTTCACAAATGTTTATTGACACCCATTAACTGCTAAGCTGTGCGCTGGACATTGGACAAGACAGACATGGTCCCTGACCTTATGGAGCTCACATCCTGGTGAGAGAGACAAGTAACCTTGATTATGCTGCCATGAGGGCAGTACTCTGACTGAAGACTACAGAGAGCTCTGGGGGCACAGAGGGGGGCCCTCAGCACAACTCAAGTGACTCAGGGAGAGATCCTAGTGACATCTAAACTGAAGGCTGAAGGAGGAAGCCAGATGAATGAGGTGGACAAAGAGTGCTTGGGGCCGAGCGAACAGTATGTGCAGAAGCAAATGATGAAAGACTCAGTGAAAGAACTGGAAAAAGGGGCAGTTCTGGGAAGATGGCGGCGTGAGCAGGGCGGCGAAAATCTCCTCCCAAAACTATATAAATCTATGAAACTACAGCAAATACAATTACTCCTAAAAGACAGACCAGAATTTACAGCACAGCACACAGCCTGCATCTGCACCTGAGAGGACTTGGCACCCCGCAAGGCGGGTAAGATACGGAGCTGCGTCCCAGTGGGACCGGAGCACTCCACCACCCAAGCGTACCAGGGGGAGGAGAGGATTCAGAGCTGGGATGGAGAGGAAGAACAGGCCCACAAAATAACCAGCCCCGGTGATCTGCGCCAGGAGCACTGACGCACATTGCACGGTGCATCGGATATTGGAGAGGCAGAAGGTGCAGGTTTTGAGCTGGGAACGCGCCCAGGTCCGTGCAGCCGGTGCCCCGGGACAAGAGAAAAGCGTGCGCTGTTTTTAGCAGTCTTGGATAGTCGGGGGTCCCAGCGAGAGAACATGATCGCCCCGGCACGCTCAGCCCAGCGGGCTGGGAGTACTGAGGCATTTCAGACCCCTTGGCTGGCGACTGGGAAAAAGTAGCCACACTCAAACTTTACATAGAGAACAACAGCCTCCCATTCGTCCTGCCCCAGTCAGAGCTACAAAGAGAGGTGCGGCCGTGGCTCCAGAATAGTGGAGCTGCAGCGCTACCTACAGCATCCTTACAGAATCCAATCCGGGTGGGCGGTTTTTTTTCCCCTTCTTTCTTTACTTTTCCTTCTTACCTTACTTTCTTTTCTTTCTCTTTTCTTTCTCTTCCTTCTCTTTTTTTCATTTGTTTCTTTTTGTTTGTTTTTTCTTGTTTTTTTTTTTAAGTCTTAAAGAGCCCAGCTGACATATGTGGCACCTACCAGCGACCACTTCTATTGCCATGAAAAGACAGAGGAATATGGTACAGACAAAGATCACCCAGATCCAGACAAGACCTGAGAGGGAACCTGAACGGATGGAAATGCACAATCTTCCTGAAAAAGAATTCAGAATAAAAGTCATAACCATGCTGATGGATCTACAGAGAAATATGCAAGAGCTGAGGGAGGAAGTGAGGGAAGTCAGGAAAGACAATGCAGAAATTAGATAAGCCATCGACGGGCTTAGCAGCAGACTAGACGAGATGCAAGAGACTGTTAATGGAATAGAAATTAGAGAACAGGAATACAGAGCAGGTCAGGCAGAGAGAGATTAAAGGATCTCTAGGAATGAAAGAATATTAAGAGAACTGTGTGACAATTCCAAATGGAACAATATTCACATTATAGGAGTACCAGAGGAAGAAGAGAGAGAAAAAGGGATAGAAAGTATCTTTGAAGAAATAATTGCTGAAAACTTCCCCATGCTGGGGAAGGAAATAGTCTCGCAGTCCATGGAAGCTAACAGATGTCCCAACACAAGGGACCCAAGGAAAACAATACCAAGACACATAATAACTAAAATGGCAAAGATCAAAGATAAGGACAGAGTATTAAAGGCAGCTAGAGAAAGAAAAAAGATCACCTACAAAGGAAAACCCATCAGACTATCATCAGACTTCTCAACAGAAACCTTAGAGGCGAGAAAGGAATGACATGATATATTTAATGTAATGAAACAGAAGGGCCTCGAACCAAGAATACTGTAACCAGCACGATTATCATTTAAATATGACAGAAGGATTAAACAATTTCCACACAAGTGAAAGCTGAGAAAATTTGCCTCCCATAAACCACCTCTACAGGACATCTTAAAGGAACTGCTCTAGAGGGAAGCACTCCTAAGGCTAAAAAGATGTCACCAGAGAAAATAAAATCATAGCAAAGAAAGCAGACCATCCAAATACTAACTAAAGGCAAAGAATAAAAAACCTAGTATATAAAGAATGGAGGAGGAAGAATAAGAAGGGAAAGAAATAAAGAAACATCAGACTGTGTTTACAATAACTTAACAAGAAAGTTAAGTTAGATTGTTAGATAGTAAAGAAGCAACCCTTGAACCTTTGGTAACCACGAATCTAAAGCCAGCAATAGCAATAAGTACATATCTATCAATAATCACCCTAAATGTAAATAGACTGAATGCACCAATCAAAAGACACAGAGTAACAGAATGGATAAAAAAGCAAGACCCATCTATATGCTGCCTACAAGAATCTCACCTCAAATCCAAAGATATACACAGACTAAAAGTGAAGGGATGGAAAAAGATATTTCATGCAAACAACAAGGAGAAAACAGCAGGTGTTGCAGTACTTGTATCAGACAAAATAGACTTCAAAACGAAGAAAGTAGCAAGAGATAAAGAAGGACATTACATAATGATAAAGGGTCAGTCCAACAAGAAGATATAACCATTATAAATATATATGCACCCAACACAGGAGCGCCAGCATATGTGAGACAAATACTAACAGAATTAAGGAGGAAATAGACAGCAATGCATTCATCTTAGGAGACTTCAACACACCACTCACTCCAGAGGACAGATCAACCAGACAGAAAATAAGTAAAGACACAGAGGCACTGAACAATACACTAGAACAGATGGACCTAACAGACATCTACAGAACTCCACACCCAAAAGCAACAGGATACACATTCTTCTCAAGTGCACATGGAACATTTTCCAGAATACACCACATACTAGGCCACAAAAAGAACCTCAGTAAAGTCAAAAATATTGAAATCCTACCAACCAACTTCTCAGATCACAAAGGTATAAAACTAGAAATAAATTTTAGAAAGAAAACAAAAGGCTCACAAATACATGGAGACTTAACAACATTCTCCTAATTAATCAATGGGTTAACGACCAAATCAAAACAGAAATCAAAGAATATATGGAGACTAATGACAACAACAACACAAAGCCACAACTTCTGTGGGACGCAGCAAAGGCAGTTCTAAGAGGAAAGTATATTGCAATCCAGGCCTATCTAAAGAAGGAAGAACATTCCCAAATGAATAGTCTAAAGACACAATTACTGAAATTGGAAAAAGAAGAACAAATGAGACCCAAGTCACCAGAAGGAGGGACATAATAAAGATCAGAGAAGAAATAAATAAAATTGAGAAGAATAAAACAATAGAAAAAATCAATGAAACCAAGAGCTGGTTCTTTGAAAAAATAAACAAAATAGATAAACCCCTAGCCAGACTCATTAAGAGAAAAAGAGAATCTACACACATAAACAGAATCAGAAATGAGAAAGGAAAAATAACGACAGACCCCACAGAAATACAAAGAATTATAAGAGAATATTATGAGAATCTATATGCTAGCAAGCTGGAAAACATAGAAGAAATGGACAACTGCTTAGGAAAATACAACCTTCCAAAACTGACCAAACAAGAAACAGAAAAACTAAACACACCAATCACCAGCAACGAAACTGAAGCAGTAATCAAAAAACTACCCAAGAACAAAACCCCCGGACCAGATGGATTCACCTCTGAATTCTACCAGACATATAGAGAAGAAATACCACCCATTCTCCTTAATTTTTTTAAAAAACAGAAGAGGAGGGAATACTTCCAAACTCATTCTATGAAGCCAGCATCACTCTAATACCAAAACTGGGCAAAGACCTCACCAAAAAAGAAAACTACAGACCAATATCCCTGATGAACGTAGATGCAAAAATACCCAACAAAATATCAACAAACCAAATTCAAAAATACATCAAGAGGATCATACACCATGATCAAGTGGGATTCATCCCAGGGATGCAGGATGGTACAACGTTTGAAAATCCATCAACATCATCCACCACATCAACAAAAAGAACAAAAACCACATGATCATCTCCATAGATGCTGAAAAAGCATTTGACAAAACTCAGCATCCATTCATGATTAAAACTCTCAACAAAAGGAGTATAGAGGGCAACTACCTCAACATCATAAAGGCCATATATGACAAACCCACAGCTAACATCATACTTAATAGCGAGAAGCTGAACGTTTTTCATCTATGATCGGGAACAAGACAGGGATGCCCACTCTCTCCACTGTTATTCAACATAGTACTGAGGTCCTAGGCATGGCAATCAGACAAAACAGAGAAATACAAGGCATCCAGATTGGTAAAGAAGAAGTCAAATTGTCACTATTTGCAGATGACATGATACTGTACATAAAAAACCCAAAGACTCCACTCCAAAACTACTAGAACTAATATCTGAATTCAGCAAAGTTGCAGGCTACAAAATTAACACACAGAAATCTGTTGCT
>JAVSCE010001606.1:0-156710 GCA_032199065.1 Smutsia gigantea
TGTATATTTTGTTTTTGTTGTGTGGTGGTCTGTTTATATCTGTTAGATCTAGTTGGCTTATTATGTTGTTTACATCTCCTAGTTCCTTAATTATCTTCTGTCTAGTTGTTCCAACCATTTGTGTTAGTGGGGCATTGAAGCCTCCAATTATTATTGTAGACCTATTTCTCCCTTCAATGCTGTCTGCGTTTGCTACATATATTTTGATGGTCTGTCATTAGGTACATAAATGTTTATAATTGTTATTTCTTCTTGCTATGTTGACCTATTTATTAATGTATAATGTCCTTGTTTGTCTCTTGTAAACTTTTTATTTAAAATCTATTTTGTCATATTAGTGTAGGTACCTCTCTCTTTTGGTTATTATTTGCATAGAATTTTTTTTCCATCCTTTCACTTTCAACCTGTTTATGTTTTTGGAATCAAATGAGTCTTTTGTGGAACAGCATATCGTTGGATCTGTGTTTTTATCCTTTTGCCATTCACCATCTTTTGATTGGAGGGTTTCATTCATTTTCATTTAAAGCAATTATTGATAGTGAGAGACTTCTGTCATTTTGCTATTTTGTTTTCTATATGCCATGTTGATGTTTTGTCCCTCATTTCTTGCATTCCTGTTTTTTTTTTTTTTGGTAGTGAAATGTTTAAATATCTAACTTCCTTTTTTATAGCTAGTTTATTTGTGGCTACCTTGGAAATTACATTTAACATCTTAAAGTTAATTTGAATTTATAGCAACCTAACTTCAATGACACACAAAAACTGTTCCTTTGGAGCTCTATCCCCATCGCTTTTGTTTGTTGATGTCACAAAATTATATCTTTCTATACTGAATGACCAAAAACATAAACTAATAATTCTTTAAAACACATTAGTCTCATGAATTATGTGGAAAACAAAGTTTAGAGTTACACCAAAGTTACAATAATATTAGCTTTTACACTAATAATTTTTTCTGCCCTTTGGAATTATTGTCTTCAATCATAGAAGTTGTAGAAAACAAAAAATACAGTTACAAACCATTATTACAGTAATACTAGCTTTTATAATTGCCCATGTATTTACCTTTACTGAGATCTCTGTATCTCTCATTTTGAGGTACTCTGTAGCATCGTCCTTTTATTTCATCTTACAGCATTTCTTGCAGGGGAATCCTGCGGGTCGCAAACTTCCTCAACTTTTGCTTACCTTGGATCATCTTGATTTCTCTCCCACTCTTGGAGGATACTTTGGCTGCAAATAAGATCCTTTGTTGACAGTTTTTTTCACTTAACACAGAACATATCTGCCCACTCTCTCTTGTCCTCAAATTTTCTGATGCGAAAACTTCTCATGATCCTAGTGAGAATCTTATATGTGGTGGTTCATTCTTTCTTACTGCTTTAAAGATTTGCTCTTTCTTTGTCTCTTGAATGTTCAATTATATTGTGTCTAGGTGTGGGTCCCTTTAAGTTCATTGTACTGGGAATTCATCGGGCTTCTTAGATTTTTATGTTTGTATTCATCAAATTTAGGAAGTTTCTGGCTGTTATGTCTTCTGCTTCTCTTTGCCCCCCTCTCTCTCTTCTTCTGAACTCTAATGATGTGTATGTTGGTCGCCTTGATGGGGTCCCACAGGTCCCTTAGGTTCTGTTCACTTTTCTTTAATCTTTTTTCTTTTTGTTTCTTAGCCTTGATACTTCCCACTGTCCTTTCTTGAAGTTTATTGATTCTTTCTTCTTCCTGCTCAAATCTGCATTTGAATCCATCTAGTATATTTCTCATTTCTGTTATTGTCCTTTTCAGCTCCAGAGTTTCTTTTGCCTTTTTTTTTAGGGGGGTGGAGGTTTCCTATTTATTCCCTTTTGTTCACACATCATTTTCTTGACTTTCTTCACAATCCTTTAGTACTTTGAGCATCTTTAAGATAACTGTTTTCAAGTTTCTGTAGTATTACTGCCACTAAGTCTTTTTTTAGGGAAAGATTCTTGAATTAATTTTTCCCTTTGAATGAGTCACACTTTCCTGTTTCTTTGTATACCTTGTGATTTTTATTTTGTTGAACACTGGTCATTTCAATCAAATAATGTGGTATTAACTCTAGAATCTGTATCATTCCCTTCCCTGGGTTTGATTTTTTTTTGTTTTTGTTTTTGTTTTCAGGGTTTGATTTTTTTCTTTTTTTTTTTGTTTTGCTTTGATTTTTATTGTTGTAGGCTGTCTCTGTGCTGCAGATCAGCCTGGAGTATAAACTTAATCTCTTCTCAGGTCTTTTCTGAACCTTTCCCTGGGCATGTGCAGGTACTCTCTAATTATCTCTGTATAGACAGTTGTCTTTGAATTTCTTAGTCTTTAATATCTGAATTCTAAAAGGAGAAAAAGTTAAAAACGAAGGATGGTGAGATGTGCACTGGTCCTTTCTTTTTTCTTTTTTTAAAGTTATTATTTTGAAATAATTGTGGATATACAGAAAAGTTCAAGAATAATACACAGAATTCCTGAATACCCTTCACCTAGCTTTCCCCTATGTTAACATGAGTATAGTATAATTATCAAAACTGAGATAGTAATATTGCTACAATACCATTAACTAAAATAAACTTCAAAGATGTCAAAAGTTTTTCCATTAATGTCCTTTTTTGCTTGAGGACTCAATCCATAATACCATGTTGCATTTAATTGTTATGTCTTCTTAGACACTTCCAGTTTTTTTTATTGAAATATACTGGACATAATATAATCGTTTCAGGTGTACAACATAGTGATTCAACATTTATTACATTACAAAATGCTCATCATAATAATGTAGTCACCATCTGTCACCATACCAAGTTATTGTAATATTATTGACTATATCCGCATGCTGTACCTTTTATACCCATGACTTATTTTATAACTGGAAGCTTATGCCTCTGAATCCCCTTCACCCTTACCAGGTATTCCCCTATTCCCATTGGAACAACCTAGCAACCACCAGTTTGTTCCCTGTATTTATGCATCTGTTTCTGGGAATTTTGTTCACTTTTCTTGATATTTAGATTCCACATATAAATGAAATCATATGTTATTTGTCTTTCTCTGACTTATTTTACTTAACATAATACACTGTAGGTACATTCATGTTTTCACAAATGGCAAGATTTCACTCATTCTTTATGGCTGATTAATATTCCATTATGTATGCATACCACATCATCTTTATCCATTCATCTATTGATTGACACTTAGGTTGCTTCCATATCTTGATTCTTGTAAAGCTGCAATCAAATGAGTGTTTTTGTTTTCTTCAGCTAAGTTCCCAGAAGTAGAGTTTACTGAATTATATGGTATTTCTATTTTTAGTTTTTTGAGATACTTCCATAACTGTTTTGCATAGTGGCTGTACCCGGTTCACATTCTCACCAACAGTGTATTATAGTTCCTTTTCTCCACGTCTTTACCTATGCTTGTTATTTCTTGTCTTTTTAATACTAGCTATTCTGAGAGGTGGGGGTTCTGTCTCATTATGGTTTTGATTTGCATTTCCCTGATGATTAGTGATGCTGAGTGTCTTCATGAATCTCTTGGCCATGAGTATGTCTTCTTTGGAAAAATGTGTATTCGAGTCCTCTGCCCATTTTTTACTCATACTGTATTTTTGGTGTTGAGTTTTAGAGTTTCTTTATATATTGGATATTAACCCCTTTTTGAATATATAATTTCCAAATATATTCTCCCATTTGGTTGCCTTTTCATTTTGTCGACTGTTCCCTTCACTGTGCAAAAAGCTTTTTCGTTTCATGTACTCCCAGTTGTTTCTTTTGGCTTTTATTGCCATTGCCTGAGGAAATGTATTCAGAAAAAAAAAAAATTATTGGGGCCTATGTTCCAGAGTTTACTCCCTATGTTTTTTGTTTTTTTGCTTTTTGTTTTTAGGAGTCTTATGGTTTCAGGTATTATATTTAGTTCTTTGATCCATTTGGGGATTATTTCTGTGTGTAGTATAAGAAAGTGGTCCTATTTCATTCTTTTGTATGTAACTGCCCAGTTTTCTGAACACCATTGCTGAAAAGACTGTCCTTTCCCCATTGTACATTCTTGCATCTTCTGTCATAAATTAACTATCCATGTAAGCATGGGTCTATTTCTGGGTTCTCTATTCTTTTCCATTGATCTATATGGCTATTTTTGTGCCAGTAACACACTGTATTGATTTTTATAGCTTTGTAGAATAGTTTGAAATCAGAGAGCACACCTCCGAATTTGTTCTGTCTCAAGATTGCTTTGGCTATTCAGAAGGAAATTTGGAAAATTCACAAACATATGGAAATTAAACATTATAGTCCTTAATAACTAATGGATCAAAGAAGAAATCACAAGGGAAATTATAAAACACATTGACATGAATGAAAATGAAAATGCAACAGCAAAAGCATATGAAATTCAGTGAAAGCAGTGCTGAGAGGGAAATTTATAGTTGTAAATGCCTATATTAAAAAAGAAGAAAGATCTCAAATCAATAACCTAACCTTCCATCTTAAGAAACTAGAAAAGGAAGATCCAACAAAACCCAAAATAAGCAGAAGGAATGACGAGAAACAGATAATAGTGAAAATAGAGAATAGAAAAACAATAGAGAAATCAATGAAACCAAAAGTTGGGTTTTGAAAAGATCAATACCCTTGATAACAGAACCATTCTCTTCCCATCACACAGTCTGATTTCTGCAAATATCGCATTTCAGTTATCTATTGCGGCATTATGAACCCCTTTAAAACAGCAGCAACCATGTATTTGCTTAAAATTCCGTATTTTAGGCAGGGTTCAGGGGACATGACTTAACTCTGCCCCACATGGTAGTGGCTGGGATTGCAGTTATCCAGAAGCTCAGACGGGGCTGTCACTTTCAAGATGGCCCACCCGCGGTCGGCAGTTTGTGCTGACTGCTGGCTGAGGGCTGTAGTTCTCTTGAACGTGAGCCTTTCCTTGTGGCAGCTTGGTCTTCCTTACAGCATGGCATCACTATGAGACATTCTGTTGATCAAAACATGTCACTGAGCCAGCTGATTCAAAGGGAGGGAAAACAGACTCCACTTTGTGAGAGAAAAGGCAAAGAAATTGTAGCCATTTTTAATTCCTTACATACGGCCTGCCTGTGTGATTCCTTAATCAGCCTTTAGTAGCCACAGACACCCTGTGCTGTCATCCTGCAGTCCCTTTGCTTGGTGCAGCCGCTTTAGGTCGTCTCCCCTCTATTGTAGCTCAGGATTTCAGGTGACTCCTAGGTTCATTGGACACGGAATTCATGTTTCTGTAACTCATTTTCCATGTAGCTCTTCGGTGATTTGTTGAGAGGAGGGAGGAAAATGCTCATTTATTTTACCATTTTCAAACCAGAAGTCCAACAGAACAATTTTGAAGAATAAGACTAAGTTTGTTCCACCAGATACCAAGACTTACTCTCAAGCTGTGGTCACTAAAACCATGGGATTGGCACAGGGATATGTGCCCCCCAATCCACACACACACACACACACACACACACACACACACACACACACACTAATTAAACAGAACTGGCAGCCTAGAAAGAAATCCAACACATAACAGGAGTTGGGCTATGACAAGACATATAATAATTAAAATGGCAAAGATCAAAGACAAGGACAGAGTATTAAAGGCAGCCAGAGAGAGAAAAAAGATCACCTACAAAGGAAAACCCATCAGGCTATCATCAGACTTCTCAACAGAAACCTTACAGGCCAGAAGAGAATGGCATGGCATATTTAATGCAATGAAAAAGAAGGGCCTTGAACCAAGAATACTGTATCCAGCACGATTATCATTTAAATGTGAGGGAGGGATTAAACAATTCCCAGACAAGCGAAAGTTGAGGGAATTTGCCTCCCACAAACCACCACTACAGGATATCTTAAAGGCACTGCTCTAGATGGAAGCACTCATAAGGCTAAAAAGAGGTCACCAGAGAAAATAAAATCATAGCAAAGAAAGCAGACCATCCAAATACTAACTAAAGGCAAAAATTAAAATCAACTATCCACAAAGACAGTCAAAGGAAATGTAAAAGAGTACAAAATAAAACACCTAGTATATAAAGAATGGAGGAGGAAGAATAAGAAGGGCGAGAAATAAAGAAGCATCAGACTGTGTTTATAATAGCTTAACAAGAGAGTTAAGTTAGACTGTTAGATAGTAAAGAAGCTACCCTTGAAACTTTGGTAACCACAAATTTAAAGCCAGTGATGGCAATAAGTACATATCTATCGATAATCACCCTAAATGTAAATGGACTGAATGCACCAATCAAAAGACACAGAGTAACAGAATGGATAAAAAAGCAAGACCTATCAATATGCTGCCTTCAAGAGACTCACCTCAAACCCAAAGATATACACAGACTAAAGGTGAAGGGATGGAAAAAGATATTTCATGCAAACAACAAGGAGAAAAAAGCAGGTGCTGCAGTACTTGTAAGGGACAAAATAGACTTCAAAATGAAGAAAGTAGCAAGAGATAAAGAAGGACATTACATAATGGTAAAGGGGTCAGTCCAACAAGAAGATATAACCATTTTAAATATATATGCACGCAACACAGGAGCACCAACATATGTGAAACAAATACTAACAGAATTAAAGGAGGAAATAGAAAGCAATGCATTCATTTTAGGAGACTTCAACACACCACTCACTCCAAAGGACAGATCAACCAGACAGAAAATAAGTAAAGACACAGAGGCACTGAACAACACACTAGAACAGATGGACCTAACAGACATCTACAGAACTCTACACCCAAAAGCAACAGGATACACATTCTTCTCAAGTGCACGTGGAACATTTTCCAGAATAGAACACATACCAGGCCACAAAAAGAACCTCAGTAAATTCAAAAATATTGAAATTCTACCAACCAACTTCTCAGATCACAAAGATATAAAACTAGAAATAAATTGTACAAAGAAACAAAAAGGCTCACAAATACATGGAGACTTAACAACATGCTCCTAAATAATCAGTGGATCAACGACCAAATTAAAACAGAAATCAAACAATATATGGAGACAAATGACAACAACAACTCAAAGCCACAACTTCTGTGGGACGCAGCAAAGGCAGTGCAAGAGGAAACTATATTGCAATCCAGGCCTATTTAAAGAAGGAAGAACAATCCCAAATGAATAGTCTAAAGACACAATTATTGAAATTGGAAAAAGAAGAACAAATGAGGCCTAAAAGTCAGCAGAAGGAGAGACATAATAGAGATCAGAGAAGAAATAAATAAAATTGGAAGAATAAACCAATAGAAAAAAATCAATGAAACCAAGAGTTGTTTCTTTGAAAAAATAAACAAAATAGATAAACCCCTAGTCAGACTTATTAAGAGAAAAAGAGAATCTACACAAGTAAACAGAATCAGAAATGAGAAAGGAAAAATCACAACGGACCCCACAGAAATACAAAGAATTATAAGAGAATACTATGAAAATCTATATGCTAACAAGATGGAAAACCTAGAAGAAATGGACAACTTTCTAGAAAAATACAACCTTCCAAGACTGACCAAGAACGAAACAGAAAATCTAGAGACAAATTACCAGCAACGAAATTGAATTGGTAATCAAAAAACTACCTAAGAACAAAATGCTTGAACCAGATGGCTTCACTGCTGAATTTTATCTAACATGTAGTGAAGACCTAATACCCATTCTTCTTAAAGTGTTCCAAAGAGTAGAAGAGGGAATACTTCCAAACTAATTCTATGAGGCCAGGATCACTCTAATACCAAAACCAGGCAAACATACCACAAAAAAAGAAAATTACAGACCAATATCCATGATGAACAGACATGCAAAAATACTCAACAAAATATTAGCAAACAGAATTCAAAAATACATCAAAAAGACCATCCACCAGGATCAAGTGGGATTCATACCAGGGATGCAAGGATGGTACATTTGAAAATCCATCAACATCATCCACCACATAACAAAAAGAAGGACAAAAACCACATGATTATCTGCATAGATGCTGAAAAAGCATTCGACAAAATTCAACATCCATTCATGATAAAAACTCTCAACAAAACGGGTATAGAGGGCAAGTACCTCAACATAATAAAGGCCATATATGACAAACCCACAGCCAACATTATACTTAACAGTGAGAAGCTGAAAGCTTTTCCTTTAAGATTGGGTACAAGACAAGGATGTCAACTCTCCCCACTGCTATTCAACGTAGTACTGGAGGTCCTAGCTATGGGAATCAGACAACACAAAGAAATAAAAGGCATCCAGATTGGCAAGGAAGAAGTTAAACTGTCCCTGTTTGCAGATAACATGATATTGTACATAAAAAACCCTAAAGAATCCACTCCAAAACTACTAGATCTAATATCTGAAATCAGCAAAGTTGCAGCATACAAAATTAATACACAGAAATCTTTTGCATTCCTATACACTAACAATGAAAGTTGACAGAGAAATCAGGAAAACAATTCCATTCACAGCTGCATCAAAAAGAATAAAATACCTAGGAATAAACCTAACCAAGGAAGTGAAAGACCTATACTCTGAAAACTACAACACTCTCATGAGAGAAATTAAAGAAGATACCAATAAACGGAAACACATCCCGTGCTCATGGATAGTAAGAATTAATACTGTCAAAATGGCCATCCTGCCTTAAAGCAATCTACAGATTCAATGCAATTCCTATCAAAATACCAACAGCATTCTTCAACGAACTAGAAAAAATAGTTCTAAAATTCATATGGAACCAGAAAAGACCCTGAATAGCCAAAGCAATCGTGAGAAGGAAGAATAAAGCTGGGGGGATTATGCTCCCCAACTTCAAGCTCTACTACAAAGCCACAGTACTCAACACAATTTGGTACTGGCACAAGAACAGACCCATAGACCAATGGAACAGACTAGAGAGCCCTGATATAAACCCAACCATATATTGTCAATTAATATATGATAAAGGAGCCATGGACATACAATGGGACATACAGCCTCTTCAACAGCTGGTGTTGGCAAAACTGGACAGCTACATTTAAGAGAATGAAACGATTATTGTTTAACCCCATACACAAAGTAAACTCGAAATGGATCAAGGACCTGAATGTAAGTCATGAAACCATAAAAGTCTTAGAAGACAACATAGGCAAAAATCTGCTGAATATAAGCATGAGTGACTTCTTCCTGAACGCATCTCCTTGAGCAAGGGAAACAAAAGGAAAAATGAACACGTGGGACTACATCAAACTAGAAAGTTTCTGTTCGGCAAAGGATGCCATCAACAGAACAAAAAGGCATCCTACAGTATGGCAGAATATATTTGTAAATGACATATCCAACAAGGGGTTAATATCCAAAATATATAAAGAACTTACATGCCTCAACACCCAAAAAGCAAATAACCCAATTAAAAAATGTACAGAGGCTATGAAGAGACAGTTCTCCAAAGAAGATATTCAGATGGCCAACAGACACATGGAAAGATGTTCCACACCACTAATCATCAGGCAAATGCAAATTGAAAACTGCAATGAGATATCACCTCACCCCAGTAAGGATGGCCAGCATCGAAAAGACTAAGAACAACAAATGCTGGTGAGGATGTGGAGAAAGGGGAACCCTCCTACACTGCTGGTGGCAATGTAAGCTAGTTCATCCATTGTGGAAAGCAATATGGAGGTTCCTCAAAACACTAAAAATAGAAATACCATTTGACCCAGGAATCCCACTCCTTGGAATTTACCCAAAGAATACAACTTGTCAGATTCAAAAAGACATATGCATCCCTATGTTTACTGCAGCACTATTCACATTAGCCAAGGTACAGAAGCAACCTAAGTGTCCATCAGTAGATGAATGGATAAAGAAGATGTGGTACATATAGACAATGGAGTACTATTCAGCCATAAGAAAGAAACAAATCCTACCATTTGCAACAACATGGATGGAGCTGGAGGATATTAGGCTCAGTGAAATAAGCCATGTGGAGAAAGACAAGTGCCAAATGATTTCCCTCATTTTTGGAGTATAACAACAAAGCAAAACTGAAGGAACTAAATAGCAGGAGACTCAGAGACTCCAAGAAGGAATTAGTGGTTACCAAAGGGGAGGTGTATGGGAGGGTGGGTAGGGAGGGTGGGAGAAGGGGATTGAGGGGTATTATGTTTATATACATGGTGTTGGGGGTCACGGGGAAAACAGTGCAGCACAGAGAAGGCAAACAGTGAATCTGTGGCATCTTACTACACTGATGGTCAGTGACTGCAATGTGGTATGGGGGGGAGTTGATAATATGGGTAAATGTAGTAACCACATTGCTTTTTCAGGTGAAACCTTAAAAATAGTGTATATCAATAATACCTTAATAAAAATTTTTTTAAATTCTTGAGGAAATTATGCTGTACTTGCTATGGATTGAATTGTGTCCCCCCTCAAATTCATATGTTGAAGCCCTACCTCCTATGTGATGGCTTTTGAAGATGGGGCCTTTTGGAGGCATTTAGGTTTAGCTGGGGTCCTGAGGGAGAGGCCCCCTTGAAGTAATTAGTTCCTCTCTCTCCCCCAACTTTCAAGCACCTAGGAAAGGTCAACACAACAAGCAGGCCACCATCTGTGACCCTAGGAGAGGGTTCTTACAAGACCTCAACCCTGCTGGCACCTTGATCTTAGACTTCCAGTCTCTAGAACTGTGAAAAACAAAGTCCTGTTTTTTATACAATGGTATTTTATTATGGCAGCCCAAGCCAAGATAATACTTAAATTTTGTCATAGCCTTAGGCCCGACATGAAGAAGAATAAAGTCCCCACTAGTTTCAGGGTTTGGCATTTTCTTTCTGTCATTATCTTGCTGGACTGTGAGCTCTTTGAGGACAGGAAGCATGTCCCATGCCTTCTGGAATACCCAGGGTTAAGCACAAAGGACTGTCCCGGGTTCAGTAAAAAGAAGCCCTTAAAAAAGGTTTGCTGAAGAAATATTAAGATCAAAGGAATATAACTACGGAATCAAACCTCTTCTATCATTGGGAGCAACAGCAAAGGTGTGGTTAGAACTGAAAGGGGTGCTTAAATTAGGTAAGCAACACAGAATGCCCATTAGGCCCAGCTTCTTGCTTCTCCCTCATGCCTCCTCCTCCATCTTTAATGTACCCATTACTTTTTCTGATCTAACATATTGTTATAGGGAAAGGAAAAAAGAATAAGAGAGGACAAAGATCCAGATCTTATCACTTCAATGGGTTCTGAAAAGTTGGAGTTACAGAAGAAAACAAAACAAAACAAAAATAGACTTTATAATAATTCCTTTATATTTATACAGCATTTTAATTTCTTGAAAGCTTTTTCATATATATCATATATAATTTTATTTATTTATCAACCTCCAATAAGCAAAGGTTTTTGTTTTGTAGTATTACTGTTCATGATGAACTAAAACAGGAGTTATCAACTGGGTGATTTTTGCCTTCTCTGGGGGAACATTTGACAGTGTTACAGACTTTTTCTGTCACAACTGGAGGGTGTGTGTGTGTGTGTGTGTGTGTGTGTGCTACTGGCCTCTAGTGGATGGAGGCCAGGGATGCTGCTAAATACCCTATGTGCAGGACAGCTTCCCACCACAGAATTATATATCCCCAAATGTTGATAGTGCCAAGTTGAAAATCCTGTACAGGGTGGACTCTGCTTAAGAGGTTTTTTTTTTAACCCCATATCCTAGAGTCATTAGATGACTTGTTTCTAAATCACAGCCCTGGTTTCTGGGTTCAGCAAGGGTGGTCAAAATACAGCAAAACCTGGTTTGTCTGAAAAAGGTTCAGAGGCTGAGAGCTGCTCCTTAGCCAGCCTGCTTTAGAAATACTTTTTCCCAAGAAGCACAAGGGGGCGCAGGAACCCCGTATCATTGCAGAGTTCTCAGACTCCTTCACCTTTCTGTCTACAAGTCAGAAAGGGTAACACCAACCAGATCCTGATAGTTAATGCTCTCATCCTGCAGAATACGGTCAGCTATGAGGGCAAAAATCAGGTCTGTTTAGCTGGCTTACACAATGCCTGGCATAATTAATATTCAGAACTTGATACAAGGAGTCACAGTCTAAATGGCAAAATCATTCCCATTTAAAAGTGAAGTACAGTTCAACCCTACTAAAGGGAAATTTACCCACTTAGGTGTAAACCAAACCGACCAGTTAATGAAAATGGAGCTCCAATGTACAGATGTTATGAAATGTAGGTTTTTCTTTTTTTAATTTGTAGAATTATTATTATTTTTTTGCTATTATTAATATACAATTACATGAGCAACATTGCGGTTACTAGACTCCCTCCATCATCAAGTCCCCACCACATACCCCATTACAGTCACTGTCCATCAGCGTAGGAAGATGCTATAGAGTCACTACTTGTCCTCTCTGTGTTGCACTGCCCTCCCTGTACCCTGCCCCCACACCATGTGTGCTAATCATAATGCCCTTTTTTCTTCCTTATCCCTCCCTTCCCACCCATCCTCCCCAGTTCCCTTTCCCTTTGGTAACTATTAGTCTGTTCTTGGGTTCTGTGAGTCTGCTGTGGTTTGTTCTTTCAGTTTATTCTTTGTTCTTATACTCCACAGATGAGTGAAATCATTTGATACTTGTCTTTCTCTGCCTGGCTTATTTCACTGAGCATAATACCCTCTAGCTCCATCCATGTTGTTGCAAATGGTAGAACTTGTTTTCTTCTTATGGCTGAATAATATTCCACTGTGTATATGTACCACCTCTTCTTTATCCATTCATCTACTGATGGACACTTAGGTTGCTTCCATTTCTTGGCTATTGTAAATAGTGCTGTGATAAACATAGGAGTGCATCTGTCTTATTAAAACTGGGCTGCTGCATTCTCAGGGTAAATTTCTAGGAGTGGAATTCCTGGGTCAAATGGTATTTCTATTTTGAGTTTTTTGAGGAACCTCCATACTGCTTTCCACAATGCTTCTACTAATTTACATCCCCACCAGCAGTGTAGGAGGGTTCCCATTTCTCCACATCCTCACCAACATTTGTTGTTGTTTGTCTTTTGGATGGCGGCGGCCATCCTAACTGGTGTGAGGTGATATCTCATTGTGGTTTTAATTTTCATTTCTCTGATGACTAGTTATGTGGAGTATCTTTTCATGTGCCTGTTGGCCATCTGAATTTCTTCTTTGGAGAACTGTCTCTTCATATTCTCTACCCAGGATGTGGCAGAGAGGTCACTGCCAGCCACACCTCTCCTGACGGGGCCAAAAGGACAAGCCCACCCAGAGCCCACAACCCATGCCTGCTAGATTCCCCTACAGTTCAGGACCCTGGAACTCCCTGCCAAAGATATCAGCTGGTTTACTGGGCCTATGTGGGGCTTCTCCCCTGGAGTGCACTGTACCACTTGCGTGCACACTCCTAAGCCCAAGGGATGGCTGGGGGACAGGTGCAGAGTGCGTGGGTGGAATTCAGCTGTGCTAGCCTTCCTGCTCATGCCTTGTGGTGCAGGAGGGGGCAAGGCATATACACAGCTCAAGGGTGAGGTGGAGGAGGGTTACTCCAGCTCAAATCTAGGGGTGGTCCTGCCTACCTCTGATGTAGGCAGGCAGAATCCCCTCAAGTATTTAAATTAGTTCTCTCTTGTTATTCCTCTGCTGGTGCTGTACAGTTGAATTGGTTTAATTTTAATAGTTAAATCTGTTAATGAATACCCACCTGGCCAGGCTGAGGCATGAGAAGCAATACAGGTGGAGGTTGAGGTGTAGAGAGAATTCCCACAGTTTGGGAGGGTTGAGATTTCTCCTTATGTCCAGATTCTATGCCAGTATCTCCCACACTCACATCCTATGGAAGAAGGTTTTGGCAGTGAACTCGGGCATCTGTGATCCTTTCTTGATTCTAATCACCAGACAGGATCTGCCTGTCATGTTCCCTGTTTCAGAAAATGTCCCCATCATTGATCTCCTCAGTCCCTCTAGCCACCCTAGGCATTGTCTTCATCTCCTCCCTCTTCTCCACACGCTCCTTCCCAACCCATCTACTAGCAAATCCCTTTTGCCTCCTAAATATTTCTCACATTTGCTCCCTCCTCTTTGTCCCCACTATAGCCACCAGTTCAGAGAAGGGCCCTGGTGATGAATGTACAAAGCCTGACATGGTTTAAGCTCAGGTTCCCAAAATGAGGTCTGAGGATTACTGGTAGTTCCCCAAATGGTCCAAGATTGAAGAGCAGTTCAAGGTTATTAAGTTCTTGCTTTGTCTCATTGCCCTTTACAGGTGTGTTATACTGTTGTTTCTGCAAATATTTTGTATTATGTCAGAACTTTGTGTGAAAGAGTCATGTGTAAATTGCCCAAGATAATAACTGACTGCCGACATTTAAAATTTTCCACTTTATATTTAAAATTATACACCATGCTGTTTGAAAGCTTCTTCCCCTCAAACTAAGAGTGTTGTGAAGAAAACATAGCTTTCCTTCCAAATTTTTACAACGTCCCCCAGTGTACCCATGAATCTATCTATTCTTTTATAACTTATCTTTCTGAGACTGATATGTATGTGAAAAATCAATTTTATGTTGGTCACAGCCCTATTTCCTGACGGCTTGGGTAAATATTTGCCTTGATGTTTCAGAGAGATAGGAGCAGGGTGTTGAAATAAATGTGTCGTTTGCTTTCCATGTGAATTGCCCTAGTAAATCTCAAAATGTTTGCTTTCTTGAGGCAGAGACTTCTCAGTTCGTGAGGTGATCCACATCTTATCCAGAGGCGTCTACACTTTTGGTGCAAATGAGAGCATTGGAGAAAATACCCATATTGGTGAAATAAGGATATTCATGATGAATGAATTAATTATCCTCCATTAACAACATGTCATATTTATGGCTTTGCAAGATTAGTTTTAGGGAAAGAGATTACTTCCACTTTTCCCAGGCTCAATCTTTGTTCTTTCCTTTTTCCTTTCAGATGATGGAATATCCCTCAGTGTACAAACAAGAAGACCAGGTAGCCAAAAAATTTTAGAATATTCTAATTTAAACAAACAGGTACAAACATGGTTAGAAATAATTTCTCTTGTTTGATGTTGGGGTTCTGGTTGAGATTTTTCAAAGAGAAGTTTTGAAAACAAATGTATTCTACGATCTCCCTCCCTGAGAAGCAGTAGCTATTCCTTTTTCTACCGGTGTTTTTACTCCCATGAAAACTGAGATCTTTTCCTGAATCAGCAATTAGATTGCTACCCTGTAAGTATATTCTTCAGGAATCATTGTCTCTCCAGACAGGAGTTTCTAATTATCAGTGATATCAGGCATAATGTGCACGTGAATATGGACAGGGAATTGAAGTAGGCATGGAGCTTCTCTGAACATCCCGAATTCTGCATTCTAGCCCACATTCTGTCCCCAGTGAGCAATGTGTCTTAAAATTAGGCATTTCTGAGGTCCAGTTTCCCTACCTATGAAATCTGAGAGTTGAACTAGATTAGGCTCATCAACTATACTGCACACATGCTGTCCTTTCTTCTCCCATATCCTTGGCAGATAGAGTTAATCCATCACTGAGCTATTTCCCACTTAGCCTTAACTTTATATTACAATCCATCTCAATCAAGTGCTATAGGCAGCTGCTACCAATTGAGCAATTGAGTAGACTTGGTATGCTTAAGATATAACTCATTTATTACTTCAAGAGTAGATATTATTATCCAAGGGCTTTTCCAGTACAGGATCATACTTTTTTGTATTAACAGAATAAATATTTGGACATATTCAGTATACTTTATGATATTTTTTGTTTTTTCTTTAAATTTAAGGATGATGCATGGAATGTGGGCAATCAGAAACCACTAGTTCAATGGGTGGATAGATAGAATTCTCACTTTCCATTTACTAATCTATTTTGCCCTCTGAAAATTAGCTTACTAATCTGACTTATTAACTTACAGATGCTCTGAGCATCATATGTATATGGAAATACTTTGGAAGCTATTAAATGAGATGGAATTATAAAGTATTAGTGTTATTTTGCCTATGTCCTCAAATTTGGAGGACTGAGGAACCCTGTTAAGGTAATCAGCAATGTTTTATTTCAGTTCCTTTTCTCTTTTTTGTAATGCTGAAGGGAAGGCTCCAGGTCATCTCTGCTGTCTGACTCTTACAACTTCCTGACCCTTACAACTACCATAATACATAAGGCTAAAAAGAATTCGCCCACAGATCTAGAATTTGAATTGTTATTCATACCATGGAGAGCTGTGAAGAGAGCTTGCCTTTAATTCCTTAGAGGCAGTTCTGTTAGAGCCATAAATTTCTGGATATTAAAGACAAATAAACATTTTTAATGAAAAACTTAACTTGAATAGATATTCAAATTGGCTTATTTGGATAAATGGAGGCTTCCATAAATCCTTGCTTAATTTAGCTCAGTAAGTTAATGACACTGTCTGTGTATATGGTTTCATGTTAAGGATAGAGAGGAGATAGGGAATAAGGAAACCAAGACTTGGACCACAAGAAACTCACAGTTTTGTAAGGGGAGTAGAAAAAGTAACCAGAAAACCACAAAGCAAGAAGAATGTTCTTCCCAGAGGAGACTAAGAGATTCAAAAAGGGAGGAGAGAATCAGTCAAAGCTTCAAAGAAGAGGAAACCATTGAGCTTGGTTTTGAAGGACATGTAGCATATGCACAAATGAAGGCTGAGATTGCAGAGAATGGGTGTGATACCGGGGAGTGAGAGCCTGGGAGAAGGGTGCCCAATTTGGGAGCTTATTTAAAAATCTAGGCAAGAAGTAATGATGGCCCAAATTAGGGAAACGTTAGCAGAGACCAAAAAGAGGAGGACAGAGAGGAGAGACATAGCTGCGGTTAGACAGCCATGATTTGGCCACTGATGTCCATCATGAGGTGAAGGAGAGGAATGAGCCAAAGACTGTACTGTGTCCAGCCCAAGAGACTGGCAGACGTGGGCATGTTGTTGGTGGAAGGCTCAACTGGGAGGGGTTGTCCTCACTGACACATTTCCAGTAGGCTGAAATTCCAGAATTGGAGGCAAAATAATTTTAAAGGAGGACATTTGGTCTTTGCAAATAAATAAAATTACCCGTGAAACAGTTTATAACATTTGCCTTAGTTCTTCTTGATAATTTGAATGACGTGATAAAATGGCTTTTTGTCTTCCAAACATATTCATTTACAGATTTAAATATTGGACCAGATCCCAATGCACTCAATTAGAGATGCCCTTTAAAATTTTAATTTACAGGTATCAGCATGAAAGTTTCTGGGTATTTTAACAAAACGTATAAAACCTCTGCCTTCTAACTATTGTTTGGCTTTTATGTTCTAAGTTTAAAGACAGCATTTTGATACTACTGGTACACATTTTGTAATCCATTTTCAAAATCAGCTTTGGTTAAGGAAGGTATTTGTAACTGGAGGCTCTCAATATAAAGAACATAAATGATGCACCTCCCACCCCCAAAATAAATAGTAATTATTAGAACTGGAAGAAAGGTTGAATATATGGAAAACAACTGACAGGTTTTTTTTAATATAATTTATTTTATTATCATTAATTTACAATTACATGTGCAATATTACGATTATTAAACTACCCCTTCATCAGGTCCCCCCCACCAACCCCATTACAGTCACTGTCCATCAGCGTAGTGAGATGCTATAGAATCACTACTTGTCTTCTCTGAGTTGTACTGCCCTCCCCGTGCCCCCCCAACATTACATCTGCTAATCGTAATGCCCCTTTTTCCCTCTTATCCCTCCCTTCCCGCCCATTTTCCCCAGTCCCTTTCCTTTTGGTAACTATTAGTCCGTTCTTGGGTTCTGTGAGTCTGCTGCTGTTTTGTTCCTTCAGTTTTTTTCTTTGTTCTTATACTCCACATATGAGTGAAATCATTTGATACTTGTCTTTTTCGGCTTGGCTTATTTCACTGAGCATAATAGCCTCTAGCTCCATCCATGTTGTTGCAAATGGTAGGATTTGTTTTCTTCTTATGGCTGAATAATATTCCATTGTGTATATGTACCACATCTTCTTTATCCATTCATCTACTGATGGACACTTAGGTTGCTTCCATTTCTTGGCTATTGTAAATAGTGCTGCAATAAACATAGGGGTGCATCTGTCCTTTTCAAATTGGGCTGCTGCATTCTTAGGGTAAATTCCTAGGAGTGGAATTCCTGGGTCAAATGGTATTTCTATTTTGAGTTTTTTGAGGAACCTCCATACTGCTTTCCACAATGGTTGAACTAATTTGCAGTCCACCAGCAGTGTAGGAGGGTTCCCTTTTCTCCACATCCTCGCCAACATTTGTTGTTGTTTGTGTTTTGGATGTTGGCCATCCTCACTGGTGTGAGGTGATATCTCATTGTGGTTTTAATCTGCATTTCTCTAATGATTAGCGATGTGGAGCATCTTTTCATGTGCCCGTTGGCCATCTGAATTTCTTCTTTGGAGAAGTGTCTATTCATGTCCTCTGCCCATTTCTTAATTGGATTATTTGCTTTCTGTTTGTTAAGGTGCATGAGTTCTTTATATATTTTGGATGTCAACCCTTTATCAGATACGTTTTTTATGAATATATTCTCCCATACTGTAGGATGAACTGACAGTTTTTTAATATATCACTGAAATACATCACTGGACATTGGGTGAAATTATTAAAAGAATAATATTGTATTCAATATTTATCCAAGCATAAGGATACTTCTGTGGCAATAATAGAACAATATTTACAGAAAACAATGGAAAATTCCTAGGTTAAGCAATGATTCCTAGTTTAAGAAATGGTTTCAAAATTTGATGCTAAAATGGGTAAATACGGATAAACAACACATAAAAAATAATGAAACAGAAGATCACTAGAATGGAAAATTTTTAAAAGGGTTGTTAATCATGCATGATAAAATAATATTCAATACATAAAATGTTTAAGTATGCATATCTCAGGTCAACTAGATAATACTGGTGCTAAAAGTCATCTTTTACACATACATTTGTCACCCATATTGTTAAAAACGACTAGATGAAGAAATAAAGAAGTTAAATTTATAAATGTTTCACTGGTGTTTACATCTTTCATAAAAAGGAGGACTTTTGACTTGAATGAAAAGCTGAAAAACAACTTTAAATTTTAGACATTGATTTACAAGTCTATTGAGAATTTTGCTCCGGTGAATAAAAAACACATAAGCCAGAATTCAACATTGTTTATTGTTACAAGGAGACAAGATGTCACTTTGTGGATAATAATGACAGTCTATGGAACGATTTAAAGATTCCAAATGTTTTTGTCTGTATCTGTGAAAAGATGGAAAATTGAAGAAACCCATATCAAATTTGACTATGCAACCATCCTTTGGCGTGTCCTGGCAATGCTGACAGAACACTGTTAAGCAGTCAGATTTAATTTAGACAAAATATCAGATGTATTAGAGAGTTACGTAAAATAACAAAAGAGCTTCAGATAAACAGCAAAGGGTGGTCTGTAGCAGAAAATTAATTTTGAACATGAGCTGCCTGTGTTATTTTGTTCTTTGCAATGACCTTTTTTATTTGATATGAATATTAGGCAAACTTATAAAAGGAAAGATCAGTTTGGCCATTTCACTTATAAAAGAGTTCCCAATGTTTTTTTAAAAAAATTTAAAGACCAAGTGTTTTTATAAATCAAAAGAAACTGCATGTGACCTCTACAGCAAAGTGACATTCCAATAAAATGTAAGTGAATTAAACAAGGAAACAAAGCTGTCTATGTGAATATAAAGAAGATTCATGTACAAATGATACCAAAAGAAATTTCTGTAAGGATGATTTTTGGTCATTATGGATCAAGGTATGTCCTCTATTAAAGAGGTATTTGAACAAATGCAGCAACACAATGCTATTTTCAGTTTTCTTTATAGAATCTCAGCTTTGAAAAACTTGGAAGAAAAGGAAATTTAATATCCTATGGATCTAAATTTTGCTTCAGATAGTTGAAATCCCAATACATGTTAGCAATTTATGTGACTAAAATTAAAATATAACATTTTCTATTATAATGCTAATTTATCATAAGTGATTCTATTATAATAACTGAACAAGATTTATTAAATTCATGGTGATTTCTAAATCTAAATACTTCCTTAAGACATTTATTGACAATTCTAGTTGCTACTTCCCTTGCAGAGCACAATTTTTCCAAATTTAAATCAATTTATAAAACTAGGAATTACAGTGACTCAAGAAAGTTTGTCTAATTTGACATTACAACAATATAATCTTGATTATAACAACATAATTAGTAATTTTGTTGCACTTAGGGCCATAAAAGTAGGTTTTATGATATAATATATATAATTTACAAATTACACATATCTTTATTCTGTTAATCATCCAAACTTCACTGACTGGTCAAGAGAACATCCAGAAATGGGCAATAATAATTACTTTAACATCTTTGATATCTTGGTGATTTTTCAGTCATTTAGAAGTCATTGACTAATACGTTTTTAAAAATACTATCATCATGATGGTGTATTTGTCAAGTAGATGATTGTTACATGTGTTTTTTAACAATTTATCAGCATAATGGTCAGTTTTGTGTGCGCTGCCGTTATTCGATCAAATAGTCATTGAGGTGTTACCCTGAGGTGTCTTGTAGATATGATTTACATGTATAATTAGTTGGCTTTAAGTAAAGGATATTATGCTAGTCAGTCGGGTGGGCCTGATGCTATCCATTGAAATGCCTTTAGGGTAGAACCGAGGTTTCCTGAGGAGGAAGATGTGCTGCCTGAGGACTACAGCTCTACAAATATAAGGCTACCCTGCAGGCATGGCACTTCTCCCCAAGGTGTCTTCTCCAGTTTGAAGTGAAATATCTACCTTTTCTCTTTCCTTATCTTCTCCTTGCTCTATCTGTTCTTTGCCCACCAAGAGGATTTTCACCACTCCATTGAAAATCAACTTATCTCAAGCTCTTCTCTGACCTCTGTCATTCTCTAGCTTTATCCCGAGAGCCTAGCAGCTGATGGTCCAGAACAAATGCTCTAAGAGGTGATGGATGTGTGGGCAGCAAAGCATCTCATTCGCTAATATCTTTCACCTCTCACTTGTGAATCAGGTCTGTTTTAAGCTCTTCTTTTTCACGCATGACCACCCATCTCTAATACCATTTGCCGTCCTGTCTACCAGTTCTGCTCCGATTGCACCAGAAGTATCGGTCCTTCTTTCTTCTTAGATGTCAGTGCCTCCCTCTAAGCACCCCAGGATACTTCCTATGTAATCGGGCAGGTAAAGGCTGTTAAAGCCTAAGAGGCCGGCCAACCTTCCCCGGAGGACAGAACCCTGTGGCTGCAGCTGGGTGCCTGTTCTTGTCCACATGCTGTCTGAGTTTGGCCGATTCTCCTGGGCCGGGGTCTTGGCCAGACTTCTGACCACTCGCTCTCTCCATCCTTCTCACTGGTTTCTGAATACCTGATGGACCTTGGGCCTGCTTACCATACATATGCCTGCACAGTTCTTGTTTTTTTTAATCAGGCTGTGAATCTGCTCCTGCCCCAACTTGTACTGGGCGTCCAGCTTTCCAAGTCCTGATTTCTTCATGGACTCCCTGAGAGTGGTGTGGTGTGGATTACAGAAAGAGCCTTGGTAAGGAAAGGATATTCATTAACATTAATAAATTAGTATTTCCTCAAATTCCAGATATAGCTAAAACATCAGCAGTCCAATTTTTATTAGCTTAAAGGAAATTTTGCTTGTGTTTCAGTCAAAACAATACATTTCCTTCCAAATAGCACGACTGTACTTTTTAAATAATGGAATCATTTCAACTACTATTGAATTTCTTTTTCAAAGTTTATCATTTTTTTGATCCATCACATAATGATGTTTATCAACTAAAATATTATTGAAATTTTTATACCCTTCAAATGAAAGATCAAGAAAGGTCAGTATCTATGAACATATTAATATCTTTACCAGATGTACAGGTTTGGGGGGCAGGAATGGCTGGGATTTTTGCTCCTATCAGTATTTTATCCAGAGTCTCTAATAGTGATAAATGATCATAAAATATTGAGTGTTGAAAGTCACTGCCCTTGAATTTCTGCCACCAAGTAATTAGGGATGTTTCATTTTCTTCTGTATGACAATGAAAAGAACACTTGTGGTGGTAAATTTGAAAGTAGTGAAGAGAAATACTAGTAGCAAATAAAAATGAAACCAGTTTTCAAGTAAAATTCAAAGTGACTACAATTAATTCCCCAAAATGTTCATCTCCCCCATTTGCTTAGACCAGTTCCTCTCAAATATCAGATGTCAATATAAAAATCTTATTTACCCCAAATTACTGATTTTCTGCACAGTTTTATTACTAAGATTGTAGTTATTTTTTGTGCTTATTTTTCCATGTGTATGGAGAATTACATAGGCAGCATGGATTGTCTCAGGAAGTCACTGGTTTATATATTTAGTCACCTTTTCTTCATTCATTTATTCAGTATTTACTATGAGATCCCAAAAGTAACCATATTTTTAAAGCGCAGATGAGTGGGTCTGAATAAGTTGTATAACCTCTCAGAGCATTAGTTTCCTATCAGAGATGGAAGTCCTTGTACCCTCTTTTCAGAGCTGTTACCAGAACTGAGGGAAATATCATTTAACCCAGCATCCTATCTAGTACATGCCAAGTACTCAATAAATGATAGCAATTTTGTTGATATTGTTGTTATTCTCAAAGTTTTGTTTTTGTTAAAAATAAATTCTTTATTCCCAAGGAAATGACTATATTTAAAGAATAGAACTTTCTTTGTGACTTCCAAACTGCCTTATCCTTATTTCTATCCATTTCCATCAGAGACGGGAACATGGGGAGGACAGTCGAGAGGATAGAAGATTGTGATTCTTTCTGAGTTACATTAAAGTTGTAGTCATACTTCAATAAGGTCAACATTCTAAGGTTAAAGTGTTTCTAAACTTAAATAGTCATGAAATTATTTAATTGCTCAGACTGTGAGTTGCTTGGGTCTCCAGTGCTGGGAACAAAACCTGACACAGAGACTGGAATAGGACTCTCAGGTCTTTGGTGGTGTTGGCCAATTTTCTGCCTAAAATAGCTAGGGGTGATTAGGAACACAGCATGTTAAAGGAAGAAGATTCTTCATGATTCTCAGAGGGGAGTAAGGGACACATTTTTATAAATTCCAGTTGATTTGAAGAATTAATAGCCAGGAAATTACTGTTTCTGTGAGAAGAAATGACAACTTATTGAGAAAGAGAGAATGGAAGTCATCTCCTGGGAATGAACTGACACATTAGCTTTAGGGCCATGTCAACAATGATAAACCAGAGGAAGTGATTTCAATGCATGCTGCCCACGCCCTGGTTTGAGGGTTCAGTCCATGGAGACCTTGACAGCAGCTTATTTTTCCTATGTTTCTCATTCCAGAGAAAAAGAGGTTGAGGGAGAATACCTCACGTCATTTCCTAAAATGTTCACTATTTACAGAATACACTTTGTAACCTAGGCCCAAGTAATGAGGCAGTACATTTTGGAAATAGTTCAGAACTTTCAAGACCCTGCTGAATTTCACTTCTGTGCACTTTTCTATCTTCCAGCTTTGGGTCATTTGCAAATATGAAAAAGGGGCTTTTAAGATATTATCTTCCCTTCTCTTTACCTATCCTAAAAGGCTTCATGCCATCTAGCCTTCTTCTCTCTTGTGAATTAATTTATTCAACAGCTATGTGGTACAGAGAATGATACAAAGCTGATTAAAAGATGTAGTCAAGATGCTTAAAATACAGTATAAAAATATAACATTCATATACCAAGAAGATAGGATATATACACAGGTAAGGAAAAAAAATAAAATGTTGGTTTTTAAGTTGATAAAAGTCCTGTAGCCTACTAAGGGGTAGCATTGTGATGAGTGCTTATTTTAGAAGTACCTTCCTTGGGTCATTTTGGAGGTAAAAGCTGAAAGCCCCTGGGCATTTGGATGAGTGGGTGCAAAACAAGAAGAGAAATGAATTATCTTGCATCATGGAGTGAGAAGAATTGTGAATTTACACAGCAGTGAGAGGATGGGAGCCAGGAGAGAGGAAGGAGGGAGATGTCAGGAGGCTCTGGAAAGAAAGAAAAGCCCAACTGCATGATGTAGATGGAGGCTTCAGGAGAGCATTGGCCAGAAATACTCCCTGTGGAGCGGTGGCAGAGGGACTTTGGACAATGATTCCACTGATCAATGTAAGTTGTTTTCTGGGCTTTGATGTAACTACCGCCCTTCGAAAAGATCTCTTCCACCAAACAGACTTATGCTCATGGGGCTTTAAAGTAATAAAGGCAAAGTAGGAGCCATGCGCAGCGGCCTGGCAGTAAACCATTTGGTGCAGGATCCAGGGCAGCTGCTGGGACAGTGTAGCTCAGAGGAGCTCAGCTCATGGCCACACCTCCTTCTCATGGATCCCAGAGGAATGGAGGGTGGGAGGGCTGGGCTTTGGTGGACTTCCCGCAATACATGGGATGGAATCTCCAGCCATTCCTTTGCTATCATATAGAAAAAGTTGAAATTATCCCATCAGATTGTTGGGAGAACTGAATAGGTTAATATGCCAAGGGCTTGGTGTATAATAGATACTCAGTGAGTTTTTTGTCATTATTATTTTTTTTTATTTGAACAGCTGGGTTATTAAATCACAAATAGATAATATATAAGACAGGAATAACTACTAAGGTAACACAGACAATATGATGGGAGAGAATATTTCTGGCATCATTTACCAGAGAGAAGTTTGTGTAGGAGCTGGACTTCATGCAGGGCATGTGGACCCGTTGGGCACTGGGATGGATGACTCCAGCCAGAAGCCAGCTCTTTGCAGAAAGCAAAAGACAAGGAGGGAAGGTTTTCATTTGGGTCTGGAGCCAAAGCTAAGCACTGAAGGGCAGAAGTCACACTGGAAAGGCAGACTGGGCAGAGACTGGGAGGGTTTTGAATAACAACCTAAAGAGTAAAGCTTCTTGATAGGCAGTGTGTGTATATCATGGAAGGGTTTTTGAGAAGAGAATACCGAAATCACAGCAGTGCTTTAAAAAAATTAACCTGACAGCAGAGTGTTGATGGCAGGAAGGAGGGAGTCTAGGGGAGGAAAGAATGAGGGTAATTTTTCAATAGTTCACACTGGAAGAGATAAATGCAGACATGGAGAGATGGCAGTTGATAGACAAAGAAAGAGACATATGGGAAAGATCTGTGGAGGTAATTATCAGCAGGTTCTGGAAACTGACTGGGGTTTGAAGGAAGGAGGGAGGCTGGAAAGGTGAAGGTAGAGAGCCCTGATGTGAACATGAAGAAGGAGAAGAACAGTGGTGCCAAAAATAGACAAGGGATGTAAGGTACTTTGGGAAATGTCCTCACTTAAAGAGGAATGAGGAAAAAAAATCAGGAGGGAAGAAATGGAAAATCTGTGGCTAGAGAGTCCAGGTGGCAAGGAATATGAGAGAGGAGTTTCAAGAAAGAATTGATTGACGTGTTAAACGTTTCAGGATGACAAAGATGAGATCCAGTTTTTGTTAGCCTAAAGTCACCGGTGACTTCAAAGAGGGTGATTTAGAGAAAGAGACGGATTACTGGAGCTTCAGAGGTGAGGAGGAAGGGACTGGGGAATTATCAGTTGGTAAGTTTTTTGGTAAGTTTGGGCGGAAATGGAAAAGACAGGATGGTAATTCAAAAGTAGGCAGAGTTAAGGTGAGATTTGTAGAAATTTTGAGAAGGGAGATTTTGGAGTGAGAGATATGAACATGTTCTCAGGCAAAAAGATTAAGAGGTAGAAAGGGAGAGATTAAACATGCTACAAGAGGATAGTTACAAAGGACATGTGAGGGGGTCAGACCGGAAGAGCGTAAGGAGGCTGCCTGCTCAGTCCTAGAAATCCTTGCCAAGCAGTGTGAGGGTCCTGCTGCGGTCTGCGTGGGAACGCCTCTCCAGTGACCTTTTGTGGCCACCCCCCACCAGTCACAGAGAGAGCAGGGAGGATGGACTGGTAGGTCCCCCAGCACAGGGAATGACCAATGGCACCGTGCAATGTCAAAAAAGAAAGATATGAGGGAAAGTATTTGCCTAGAAAGTATTTAAACAGCTATCCATGGCATCTGGGTTTGATAGGAAGGTGAGAGTAGCTAGAAGTAGTTGGAGGCTAAGAGGAATGGGCCATAGAGGGATGGGGACTCTCAGTGAAGACAGGTGTCCCATGGAACTGAGGAAGTGCTCCCCCACAAAAATTCAAACTTAGAATATCTACTTTGAAATTAAGGCAGTTCCAGATGGTGGTATTGTGACAATACATGGTGATTTGCTCAAGTGGGATGAAAGTCGTTAGCACTGAGGAGCTCAGGGAAGTGAGCCACCGGGGTCTGGAAAGTCAGAGGGCAGAAATAAATCACAGAGAATGATTGCAGAGTGAAGAGCAAGAGCACGAGCCAGGGGGGCCAGAGGGAGAGCAGGGAGTGATGGAGAAGTGCGAGGAGAATGGAGGGGTAACAGGGAGAAGGGAGGGATAGGGCCTGGGGAGCAGGTGTGGTGACCAGGATGGGACACGACAGACACTCAGGGGGACAGAACGGGATCTGGCAGCAGAGGCTCCTGAGTCAGGAGGGGGAGTTCAACCCAAGCCTGTGCTTCTGGTGGGGCACAGAAATGCCTCCTGGAACAATCTAGGGTGCGGGGATCCTGGAAGACCTGCATCACCACAGGCTGCCATGGCCCCACAGTAATGTCTCCTGGATGGTGAGGTGATTTCCCTCAGTCACATCATTAAAGAGACATCGTCTCTATTCACTTTTCCTCTGAGATGTTAAATAACGAGACTGGGAGTGAGTCAGGGGCAAGGACCATCCCTTACACAATAGAACAGTCAGAGGTTAAAGAAACCTAGGACATTTCTCACAAAACCACCGCTTCCTCCTCTGTCTCTATAATTAAAGAAAAAAGTTTCTTCAGTGTATTCTCACCCCACACTAGTTTGTTGCCAGAACTCCACCAGGCAAACCAACCAACCAAACAAGACAGGATTTATACTCAGAGGCAGAATGCCTAAGTGTAATTAAAAAAACAAAAACAAAAACAAGTTCTTCTTTACATCATTCAAATAAAATAATTTCCTTTTCAAACTTCCTAAAGTGTATACATCTGTAAAGTGAATTGTCTTTGGGAAATCTTTAGATCTAGTCATTGACATTTTACAGGTTCTTTCGCATCTGTATCAGAGAGCCCGTGAAGTGGAGGACACGGAGCTCTCAGTAAACGCGCAGACCACTGCAGAGACGCTGCGTCTGACAGGACCACCGGGGACGCAAGCTTGCATTTCCATAAACTTAACACTGCATTAAAAATCACACCCATGGGCTCCTCGCCAATCTTAGGCTCACCTATAGTCCATCTCCCTCTGCAGTCGAGCAATCTCTCTCAAATGCAATCTTCATAATATGATTCACATGCTTGAAGTCTTTCCATGGCCTAGGAATGAAGACCAAGCGTGGCTTACAGTCCCTTCAGGACCTGGCACTGGCTAACCTCTCCCACCTCACCTCAAAGCCCACCTGCACCTGCCATGGAAGAAGTGAGCAAATCTGAGATCCAGCCAAGCACTGCCGTTTCATCAAGGTTGAAGGTAATAATGATTTTCCCTAGAGTTCTTTTTCTAATAACTTTTTTTCCTACCACAGTTGGAGGTGGAGGATGTGAAAAGGGATGTGTTTAATCTAGAACTCAAAACGTTTCTATTTTTAAAAACAGTATTTTAGTGACTTGGTTTTTTTATTCTTTCAGATACAAATTGTAGGGAAAAACAAGCATCTGTGTTACCTGCCATACACAATTAAAGTACTGATGTTCTGCCATTTTTGTTTCTTTTTAATACCAAACACATAGAATAAAATGGAAAAATCTCTTTTATTCCCTCCTTGGTCCTATTCCATACCGTCCTTCTCCTGTGTATTTCTTTCATGGTATGTCATTGTGTACATATTTTTCTGCAGTTGGCTTCTTTCACTCTGACCTTTTATTTTTTTTTTCACTTTTTAAAAACGTATTCATCCATGTTGGTAGAGATTTGGTTTACTTTTCATGAAATAATACTAAATTTTTAAAAACTCTATTTCCCTACTGATGCATGTATATGCTTCCTTGGATTCTAAGTATTAAAAATAAAGAGTGGAGCAGTTGAACTCACTTGTATTTTCTTCTTGTAATACAGGCCAGAATTTCCCTAGCATATATATATATTATGTTAACCAGAATTTTGAACTATCCTGGATCCAGCCAAATTGCTCTCCAAAGTGATTTACCAAATAACACTCAGCAGTGTGAGAGTTCCTATGCCCCCTCAAAATGCTCAGCAGTATATGAGAATTCCTAGTTCTCCAAAACACTTGGATTTATGTCTTCCTACTTTCCTTCTTCCAACCCTCCCTCCCTTTCCATTTCTCCTGACATCTTTATTTTCCAGGGAAGATTTTGATAGTGGTCTTAACTAAGGTGAACTTTTTTTCCCCCAAGAATAGTCTTACTGATGTTTCTTGAATATACTCCCTCTTTGATGGTTTGATATTATAGAATGCACATTTCCTTTTTTCTCTCTCAATAAAATTACAAAAGTCATAGAACTCATTCAGAGTCCCCTCTCAGCGCCATCTTCAGTGATAAATGTGATATTAGAAGTTGACAAAGAGAAAAACAGCTATGCAGACAAGACTAGCCTCACCTCTCATGTAGGTAGAGCCAAAGCAGGCAGCGCAATGTCCCGTCACAAGGCACTTGGACTTGTGAAGAAAGAGCTACATGTTTGCCTAAGCGATCTTTGAGCACCCAACAGATCGCATTTGCTCTGTTACGTGCTATGATCGTTTACACCTCTCACAATTCCTCCAAAATCAGGAATCACTCTTCTCCAGAAAACATCCGAACTTCCACATTGAGCTGTTAGGTGTGTTTTTTCCCTTCCTAATAATGGAATTAATGGCAGATTTATTTCAAAAGTAAAAAACCAAAACCAAGCCAGGACAAAAGAGCCTTTATGTTGACCTGCTTCTCTGGCACTGAGAGTTAGGGAGCAGACTGAACAGATTGGCTAGACCATTCCTTAAAGATAAATCACTTTTACTTCTTTGACAGTAAAAAGAATATGGCACAGGACATCAATTAAAACTACAACAAACGCCACATTAAAGAGAAACCAAACCACACAAACGTGTTGATATTTTCTGGTCTCTTCCTGGCAAAGTGCCACTGTCCTCTTTGTTGAAGGGTTTGCTCTCGCTGATTGATAGATAGTGACAGATTTCTCGATGGTTGTCTATGCAGCCAGAATTCCTGAAAACTATTTTTAAGAACTATTAAATACCTGAAGTATGTGCCCTTTGCTTATCACTGTCTTCTATGAAGAAAGCTAGAACTATGGGTCTAAAAAATCTTTGTTTTATTATGCTTATGTTAAATTATAATTAATTGCACAAACCTAGATATTCAGACTTTTATAGATGTTGGACCGTGAATCTCTGTTACTGTAGTTCGCAGTCTAATAAGACGACCTCTGCTGGGCTTCTAAGCCAAACACAGCGCCTCTACATACATGGAGCAACCTTTTCTTCAGAGGAACCATGAGAAGTAACCAGAATACAGACTCAGAAATTCTAGCAGTAACCCTGCTGTGGAAGTGTTCAAAACATGAAATGAGTAATGATTAAGTGGCTTTAAAAATGTTTCCAAATCCAAGCAAAATGCAGAGCTAACTTCTGTGCCATTAGAGCAGCATTGTGGCATGTCCTTTGACCCCCTTCCAAGCCTGGTGACTTTTAGGAAACACCAGCTTGACTTCTCAGGGAGCATAGGAAAGAGCATAGGAAAGGCCCCGGAGACAGGAAGGGAGCAGAGCTGCCTTCACATGCTTCTGGGTGAAACGCTGACCTGTGTAGTCATGCTCCTCCTGTCCCCTCTACCCCGCTGTTCTCCAGCCCTGCCAGACCCTTGTGCTTCCTGCCCACTCCCGTCCTTACCTCTCCCACCTTTCTTCTTCCCACATTCCTCCCCCCGCTCCCTCTTTCCTTCCCTTCTCCCATCTGCCATCTCCCGCTTTCTCTCCCAATCTCCTCTCACCTCTTGCCAACTTCAGTCCTCTCCTCGTTGGCTTGTCTAAAGCTTCATTTTCTGAAGAAAAGTCACTTCCTACTCATAATATAGTCCCTGTGAGAAACAACACATGACAAACTGTGCATTTTAATAAATATTAACAACAGCACTGCACTATCACCCTTGGAATGGCTCTATTTGTCTGCTGGAGTTTAAACTGTAGAGCCGTGACAACGCTCCCCGGGTTTTCCTCTGAGTCACGAGCGCACCCTTTCCCCACGGGGGCGACTGTAATGAATAATGCTCCTCCTCTGAGCACCACACCTACACAGGCACCCCTTCCTGGGCCCGAGGTCTGGGGTGAAGCAGACACAGCGTTCATAGCCCAGCTCGAGCCAGGGGACAAGTGGTCAGGACGGCACCACTTTGAGTTACGGGGGCTAAGCATGAGAGAAGCATGGTTCGCTAAGGAAGACCATCGAAGCAGGGCTCAGGGATCAGAAAAATGTGTTCTGGAGGATGTGGTTGGGGTTCCAGGGAGGGCATTTTGATGGAGAGATTCCCATGAGTGGAAGTAGCCAGGAAGGAGGGAATGAGAAGGGGGAGAAGGCGTGGCAGGTGGAGGTGGGCTTTACGGTGAGGTGGGAGAGGTTAGCCAGTGCCAGGTCCTGAAGGGACTGTAAGCCATGCTTGGTCTTCATTCCTAGGCCATGGAAAGACTTCAAGCATGTGAATCATATTATGAAGATTGCATTTGAGAGAGATTGCTCGACTGCAGAGGGAGATGGACTATAGGTGAGCCTAAGATTGGCGAGGAGCCCATGGGTGTGATTTTTAATGCAGTGATAAGTTTATGGTGTGGGCCTGCTTGCATCCACAGTCCTGCACCAGCTTGTGAAGGCACTGCTGTTCAAGGCCTTAGAACAAAATGTTGACAGTTCAGGCCTCTTGATAAGCGGGCTGGTTAAAAACAACACACCCATAGTTCCAACCTTCTTCCTAAAGACAGGACTGGTTTCCTGGACGTGCAGCCCACACAGTTGCACAGAACCCCACACTCAGCAGGGTCCCTGCACTTGATTTAATGTTCTGGTGTCACCATCCTGAAACCCTGAATTTTTGAATGAATGGCCTCACATTTTCATTTTGCACTGAGCCCCACAAATTATGTAGAGGGTCCTGCTTCCAGCACTCCGTGGATTCTTAGGCTTCAGATAATTCTTTAAACCCTAGGGCAAAATGGCCTGAGGACTTTAGGAGTTGTTTCAAGATTCCACATCCAATGTCAACAGCTTTTCCAAAGACGGAGAGGCTTCCCTGTCCTGACCTGCTTCTCACCAGCAGCTCTGTAGTCCATGTGGACTGTGGCCAGAAAATGCCTCAGCTTGGTGGAAGACGACGAGGGCACATTCTTGAGTTTTGCAGAGTTAAACACTTGGAGAAACTTCAGGAAGAAAGCACTTGGTAAAAGGTAAAGCTAGCTGGCCCGTCGGCAACCTGCCCGCTACCCTGCTCATTCTCATTGTCATGGTTCTTAGCATGTTTATTCTCTTCTTTCCAGTGGCCAAAGGACACGTTTAAATGTCTTATTTCCTTAAGGGAGGCTGCAGAGAGGCAACAGGCACCGAATACAGGAAATCATGTGGAGAGGATCCCTTATTTATTGCAGTTCCCATATTACTTCCCTTCTCCCAGCCTCCGCCCCCGCCTCCAGCCCCACCGTGTATCCCGGCCTCTTCCTGCAGCAGAGAACAGAAGGCAGTTCACCTCGGCTCCCTAAGGTCTGTGTGAGCCCAGAGGATCTGAGGTCTGGTCTGGTGAAACCGCGCCCTCCTGTGGCTGTGTGACTGAACAGGAGGCCCTTGAGTCTCGCCTCACCTAAGGGGTTCTTGGCAAAAATCTCCAGCAAAGGGTTAATTTCCAGAGCCTGCCAACACCAAAGGGAAAGGTAGGTCCCTGAATTATTTTTTGTCTTGTTGGGTCTGAATTGAGCTGCTCTGAAGTAGATGTGTGTCCATAGGGCTTTTCAAGTTGCCTGTGTGTCGCAACCTGTGTGTCTTGTTGAGATTTATGGACTTCCAGGACTGTGAGGAAAACTAGGGAGAGGGGAGATGACATTTGGGTGTTTTTGGGTCTGTTCAGTCTTTGAACGAAGAATGCCAGCCAGCGGAGTATAGAGCACATAAGGCCAATTCTCATTTTCTTTGGAGGACAAATCTCATGAGAAGTTGCATTTTCTGGCTTCTGCATAAGGAAAACAGTTGACTACCTACCTTTTCTTTCAGACGATATAAACCATGAATTTTTTTTTTATTCCTCTCAGTTAAAGATGTCCAAGAATTGACAGAGGATTTTCTAGCATAGAAATAAGTGTTTCTAATTGACAGGACCTATGAGTTATAATTGAGTGAACAAGCATTTCCCTCAGGATCTGGTGGACTTCCATGATATTTTCCAGAATTTGCTGTGAAACTATTGGTCTTCCTGAAGTTTCCTGAAATCAGACACAAGTAGTGATGAGATACATCAAGTGATAGCTGAGACGGCTGATTTAATTTACTCTGTTGTGATATTTGTCTTAGAAATGGTGCTTACACCTTAGCAGGCTGCCTTTCTTGGTCACTTGTGGGGATTAGATGATGCACTGACTCAGGGAGGGGTAAAGTCTTATTCAAACCACAGTATATGTTTCCCTGCATTTTTTTTGGCCTCTTATGTTTGTATTGTTTCATTTTGTCTTCACAACCAGCCTTTCCTCTGCGAGAAATATCTTACTGCAACTCCATAAAATAACAGCCAATTTACATCTGTTTATTAAACATTGACTATTCTTCTCTAGTCTGTAATTCCTTGCCTCAGCGCAGTCTCCCTCCATTCCCCCCCCATATCCTGCTACGGCATTCTTTGGGAAATGCAGTTCTGATAATGTCACTGTCCTCAGTGAGACATTTCCATTACACCCATTGCTTTGCAGCCTTGCTACCTAAAGTCAGAAATCAGCTATATCGTACATCACTTGGGAGCTTGTTAAAGATGCGAACTTTCCATTCCTTCCCCACACTTACTAAATCTACATTGTAACCATGTCCCTAGGTGATTCAAACGCACATTAAAGTTTGAGAAGCCCCAAGTTAAGGAAAGCAGAAAAGACCTTCAAGGTCTGCCCCTTATCATCCTGTCCAGCCTCACCTCTCACCTGTCTTACCAGTGGTACTGAGTACCTTCCACTTCCCCAGTATGTGAGCACTCTAATGCCTACCTGTGTCTCTGCATGCTGTTCTCCTTGTCCAGGACACTACCATTCATCTTCTCCACCCAGCGACCATTTGAAGCCTGATTTGTTACCTGTCCTTCCCCCTCATCCTAGTTCACCTCATCCTAGGTAACCCTCAAGTCTGTGATTTTATGGCACTTGAGGAAATGCTTCTATCATAGCCCCTAGCACATTAAATGATGGTTGCTGTGATTACTTTCATCCTTGAGGAGTGACTGCTCTTTTATTTCTGAATTCATAGTCTTTGAAACAATGCCAGGCACATACCTTGTGCTCAATCCTTGCTTTTGAATTTGTGAACTAATGAATGAACAAATGAATGGCTCTATTTCCTGAAGAATCCAAATTAATGGCCAGATGGAGATCTATAGTTAGAGGTTTTCCTAGGAGATTGCTTATCCCTGTAACATTTTCCCATACTGTCCTTAATGGGACTGCTAGATTCACTTTTTTCATCTAATATTTTGAGTATCTACTATGTACCATACTTTTAGAATCTCTTTCTTTATGTCTCAGTGGATTTTCTCCCATCAGCTGTTTCTCTCTCAGTGCCCTGCTTTCTCCGCCACTCCAAGTCGTTCTTCAGCAAATAGGTACTAAGTCCCTTTCCCATACCAGGCCCTGTGCTCCATGCTAGGGGTACAATGGCAAAGGACGTGGATGTGAGTACTGCCTCCATGCGACTCCTCACAGAGAGGACACACTTCAACATCCTGTATGCTGCTTCTGCCTAAAAAGCATTAAGGAAAACTGAGAATCTGATCTCTAGCAAATATGGGCACGTCCAAATAAAGGCACTGGGAGCTTGAACGCAGTGAGATTTAGGAGCAAGCAAGCTGGGCTGTGCTTGGGGGCCTTAATGTAGTCCTGCCACTCACTGGCCATGTGAGCTTGGGTGGGTCCACACCCATTCTCTGAGCCATGATTTTCTCAAGTAGTGAACAGGAAACAGAGCTGTAAGGATGAGAAGCCCCTGTTTTCACAGTTGTCCAAAGAAAATGATAGCCAGGGAGGCTTCACTCACCTTCTCTCAATGCTGCATAATTTTTTGAGAGCCAGTGGTCCGTAGTTCTCTGGCTCAAAGTGGCAAAGAAGAGATCTGAAGGAGTTGTCTCATTACTATGCCATGTGCTCAGCTTTAGCCATTAACGACAGAATGTCCTTTGGTACCTCCCGTGGAGCATGTTGCGCAGTGGTTCCTGGGATCAGTGCCCAGCGCCTCTGGTTGGCATTGGTTGCTGGGTGTAGAGCTGGCTTGAGGTACAGCAGTGGAGGAAGGAGGCAGTGTCTTCCTCAGGCAATCTCTGCTTTTGGAAAGCAGCCAGGAGAAGAGAAGGAAGTAGCCCTACCAAGTAGTGCTGGAAAAATCTAGAAGCCTGTAGACATATAGACAGGCCCTCACTGTGGCAAAGCTGCAAAGACTCCCCTTCTGATGACACGTGGGCTTTTTCTTCTCCCACTTAAAAATGTGTGTCTTAATCAGATTTCATCTGGCACCCAGGGGTGAAGGAGGGCACAGCATCCTTTGTTCACAAGCTTTGCCCTCCGTAGGGTGCATGGACAGCTGGGAGAAAACAAATTCTTTCTATTTGTTTTCCAGACACAGCCACAAGGCTCAGGGTGAAGCTGTCTGTTTAGGACCTCTTGAGGGACCGCTTGGTCCCTCTTTGAGTCTTCTTGTCTTACTCCCTCATCATCTGAAGCTTCCAAACAAGATGGCTCCCGGACCTGATTCCCTTCTTGCTTCCCATTCCTCAGGCACCTCTGCCTCCACACCTCCTGCACTCCCACCTTGTCTACAGTTACCTTTCAGCCGCTGAGCTGTTTTCTGCTGATCACTTCCTAACCTCTCAAATTAACATCAATCTCTGTTAGTAAGCACAAGTTGTAGCACCAAAAGGGATGGAAACCTGCATGTGAGATTTCTCAAGACCTATCACAGATCTCAGACTGTATGTGAGATCAACCTTGGCTATACCTTTTAATCAGAGGCACATGGTGGGCTAGCAAGAGGCAGACCTGGCTTTGAATCCCCCATCTGCCACTTCCTTTAATAAGGAATTGTATCCAGCCACGTCTTGGCTTTGTGTCTAAAAATGCAGGTCATATTTAGCACACAAGGTTGTAGAGATAACTTAGCTTAAGTACGAAATGTTTTGCCTCAAGAAATACTTGAGATCTTAGAAGAGGAGGCTGGCCAAGACAGAGAAAATGGGAAAATTGTCATTTGCAGAACAGTTGAGGAACCAGGGAACATTTGAACTATGAAGTTGGCCTCGCAGCACATGAAGGCCGCCTTCAAGTATTTAAAGGTTGCTCTATGTGGGACAAGAGGTCAACAGAGGGTTGATGAGTGGAAATTATAGACTAACAAGTCTTAGCTCAATGTGCGGAAGGATTTACCCACCATCATAATGGTCTAAAACTGGGTGAGCTGCCTTGTGGTGTGGGGAACACCCTGTCCTGGGCTGTGGGCCAGCACCCTGGAAGGCCATGCCAGGGTGTTCCCAAAGGGATGCCCACACCGGGTGGAGGCCGGGTGATGACCTCAAAGGTCCTTCCCGCTCAAAGCTACAGAGTCTAGCGATGTCAGTGCTTCAACCCTCACCAGCAAATGAAGGTCTACAGAACAAATTGCCAGGCTAGATCATAGCTGCGTTTTTCCTAGCAGGCCCTACCTATCTGCCGAGATCATTTTAAAATAGGGTCTTTGCAACAACAATGGAAGTGAGGTTGGACTTTCAGGAAAAAGCCAAAAAAGGAATAAGAACAAAGAAGTAGGAAAAGTTCACTCCAAACAGCTCTTCTCGGGTTACTCATTAACTGGGATGTGGGTTACTTCTTGTGTTGCAAACACAGTCCTGTTGGATGGAAAATTGCCACATTTTGGTAACTTTTCAGCTGAACTAGGTTCCAGCAAGTAACAGTAAGACTCAGCTTTGATAATGTCTGCTCTAATCTAGAAAATGGAAACACTGCTATAGGAATATGTATTCTTAGCCATTCAGAAATCTAATTTTAAAAAGTGCAAATTAAGTGGTTCTACCATCCTCTCTGTTATAGAGATTGTGAGTGGGATATCTGACCCTTGGGGAGAGAAGAGAGCTGGCTGGAGCTGTTGGCCTGCTCTAAGTCAAGGTCATTGGCCATTGTTTTCCATCCCACTTTCCTTTTCTGCTACAGAGCCACATTAATAACAGCTCTGCCAGTTCAGGACCTGGAGACTTTTAGAGAAGGGAGAATTGAGCTGAGGAGGGTCCTACCCATGTCTGCTATTGCTCCAAGCTACCCCAGTTCTCTGCTCCCACTTTTTCCTTTGTGGACTTGGAAGAACTGGTCAGTCTTGCATTTTGGGACACTCACAACTTTTTTCAGTTGCTTGGACAGCATCTCAGCCTGTCTTGCTTTCTTCAATCTAGTTCTGAAATCCCTGGCAGAAAAAGAAGCAGTGTTCCTTTCCGTTGAAATGTGTATCATCAAATGCTACACCTTGCCAAATCAAAATGCAGCCATGCTGTATCTTATTCTCCGGGTTCACCTAGGTGTGCTTTCTTAAAAACAAAAATTTAAAAAAAAGTCCCTTTGACATATAATCAGCCATGCAGGGAAAAATCATAGAAATCCATGCAGAACAGCATGTTTATTTTTAGATGCACATCAGCCTGCCCAGCATAGCAAAGCAACTGTCTAATGTCCAAACTACGGCCCTGGGAATTTCCTCTAACAAGCCTGTGTTTCCGTGCATTGTTAGAGTACAAAGGGTAGAAGGAGGCCTGAGTGGAAGGCTTATGGTAACCCCACCTAGAGTGAAATCTGGATACTGTCATTCCCTCAGTCTACATGGTCCTGAGCACCGGGGTCAAGGTGGAGGCAGCCCGCCATGCAAATGAGAAGACCTATATGATTATTTAACCTAAAAATATTCCAGAGACCAGTCATGGCATTTCAGAAATAAAGGTGCAGCTTTCTATTTGTAGGAGAGGATCTAACCCTCACCCATGCCCTGAGGATTCTCGGTTAGATTACAATTAATAAAGGGATTGTTAAACATCGTGAAAAAAAGCACACACACATACATACATACAGCCCAATGTACATACGCAGATGAAAGGGCACGGGTCAGACTCCCGAATCACCCAAACCTTTGCTGTTATCTGAATCCCAGATTCTGATCCTTGCTTTATTTTCATCTGCATAATGGGTGTAACAAACCTCACATACTATTAGTTTGGGGAAGAATAAAGTATAAAACAACAAAGGAAGTAACCCAAACTGTACTTCTGCTTAAGGTTTTGCATTTGGGTACTCATTCGCTTTGAAGTCCTTTCAAGAATTTCTGGAAACTTATTTACCATCAAGTGTCCAGTAATTTTTGTTGTTATTGTTTTAGGGTTTGCTTTTTTTGCCTTTGTTTTTGCTTATTTTTTTGTTTTCATTTTGCCACTACAGAGGAAGAAAAGCAATTTGTCACTTCCTTGCCGCACTTACTAGTAGCGTTTTCTTCCCTCCTGGAGAAGGTCACTGCATTGTTATTCAAGGTTGCAGCACTCAGGGTTGTGTCTGGAGGTCACTATGGAAGATGAAGAGGTAGGCCTCAGGTCTGCAGGTGCTGGTCCGCACCCACCCTGTGTTGTGTGTGCAATCTGCGTTCCAGCGACCCTAATATGGGGGTGGAGCCCCTGCACAAAGACCCAAGAGGCAAAGGGCCCTGAGCCAGGATAGTAGTGTTGGACCCTGCCAGCAGGTGGATGTCCAGGCCCCTCCAGATCCACAGATGCAGGAAAAGGTGTCTGAGGTCTTTGGTGAAAATGCAAGAATGTTGGTTAAAAAAAACACCTTTTTGGACTGTTTTGTTTGCAAGTGCTTATTATCAGACACCCCTCAGGGGTTCACAGGGCAGGTTGCGAATGTCCAAGTGGGGCCTGGGAATTTCCTTCTACAAAGGCTGTGCTTCCTCTCTTTGTTACTCCTCAAAGACCCAGTGGAAGCCTTGTTAGAGATCCTGACTTAACCCTTTCTTCTGTGTACCACTCCTGTGTCCCCACATCGCAGAGAAATCATACTTCCAACCTTCTAAGAAGCAGAAAGATTTCGGACTTGGGCTGTGTGTGTGAATCTGCAGGTTTGCATTAGGTGTGAGAGAGTACATGCATGTATCAGCAGAGAGGAAATAGGTAATAAAGCATAAAACTTACTTCGTGTTAAAAGCTTTCATTCAATATTATATGCACCCTGTAATTGCTCAGACCAAGTAAAATTTCTACTTCCTTTACCATAATATGCTTTCCTGCTAAAATGCAGGCCAAATTCCAGTTTCCTGTGCCCAGGGCAGGCCTCTCCTTCTGCTTTTCCCCTTTGGAATCTGCTTAGTGGCTGAAGCAGGGGCAGGATGGGTTGAACTTTCAATCAGCCAAGTTATTTTTTGAGCACATGTGATATACCTGAACTCTGCTAGGCACCCAGGAAAGCAGAAGTTCTGCCTGCAAGAAACTTCAAGAACATATATATGACATATTTGTACATTTATATAGACACACATGCTCATGTATTGTAAGCATGAGTGCAAAGAAGCCAGATACTGTATGGTATCAGTCCAGCAAGATCAGGAGAGGCATGTGAACCCCCAGGCAGCCAAAGTCTCTAATTATCCCCAGAGACCTTTTCATAATGTCTCCTCTGTCCTCAAGTGTCCAAGCACCAGCATGGTCATATGCACACACACACTTGTAGACACACACACACACACACACACACACACACGTACACACCCCTCATTCACAGCACAGCTTTGCCTTCTCTGAGGAAGTAACTCCCTTGGCTTCCCACCACCTGCTCCATGAAAGTATCTGCTTCAATTCCCAAGACTTTCTCCTCCTTTCCAGTCTCAAGGGAAAAGGCCCCTGCCTGCATCCAGAGCTCAGCTCCCTCCCTTCCCACCTGCCCATCCCCCACCAGCCATCTCACTGTGCTCCTCTCTGATTAATTCTTGCCCTTATCATTTAATTCTTCTTAGGTCTTTCTCATTCAAAAAAATAAGAGCGGCCACTCTTCCCCAATCCAGCAGCTACTCTTCCATCTTCCTTTTCTCCTCAGCCAGAAATTCTTGGAAGAATTACAGATGTTCATGTCTTCATGTCATCACCAGCCACTCACCCTGCAAAGTCCTCCATTCTGTCTCCCCACTGCCCTCCCATAGCACACCTTAGCAAAGGCTCATTCCAAGATTCTCTGGGACCTCTATGTCCCCAAACCCGTTTCATTTCAATGTCAACAGCATTTGACACTGTAAACTACAACCTCTTCTAGTCTTGCCCTTGCCTTTGGGGTATCACAGTCTCCTGCCTCTCCTCCTGCTTTTCCTGCTGTATCTTCTCAGTTTTCTCTGCAGGCTCTTTTCTCTCCGCTGTTCTCTCAACCTCCGCAAGACCATGATCTGGACCAAGGTCTCTCCATCTGCACCACCGCCCTGGTATTCCTTGTCTGGAATCCTTTCCTCTCCTTTCTCTGTCAAGTAAACTATCTTTCAAAGCCCACTGTAAATGCCACTGGGTGTCTTCCTTTATTATGTGTCCCCATCCCTAGGCAGAGCTGATCTCTCTTGCAGGTGTCCCCTCAGCACCTCACCATGCCTATGTTACAGAGCCTTTGTGCTGGTATTCTCAGTAATTGTTCACATGCACTTTTTTCTGCAGGTATTAAGGATGTCCTCTTATTCATCTTTTTATCCCTAGCTCTTAGCAGAGTACCTGACACATTCGGTTTTCAATAAATGTTTGATGAAGAGTTGGGGACGTAAAAGTTTAACAGACAGACATTTTAGTGTACTTACCCCTGAGCTTCAATAATATTTTTACTGTTTGGGGATATTAGAGCATTTTTATTTTAATATAATTTTTAAGTTAAATTACTCACAGGTAGACTGCTAGCAACATTTCACCCTTTCGCAAAGTCAAAATCATGGTTCTTAACCCTTCCTATATGAGTTTTCAATCCCTGTTTAAAAATAGAAATGAATGCCAGCTTGGACATCATGTTGAATTTAAATTTCCCCTCGGGGAGAATTTCTGAATGTGTCATGAATGGCATTGTATCTTCATGCATCGGAAGTGGGGTTCAGCCATGGTGGAGCAGAACTAGTATTTTGTCAAGGTCACCACTTCACTGGGGAGCTGGTGAGACATAAACATTACGTGGCTAATCCTGCTGATCGTTTTGAAGCCACAGAGACTGAGTGGCTGAGTTGTCTGAAGGAGAATCATGGGGACCGAAGGGGAATGAGACTGAACACTGAGTGGGTGCAGACTCCACCCGCCCTCCCATCTCCCAGGAGTGCACAAGGCAGGGATGTGTCTTACTGGACAGGCACCAAGGCTCACCCAGCTCTGGGTAGTGGTGTATGCTGGGTCCTCCCTTGGGCTATAGGAGAAAATATGTGAGCTGCTATTTATCTTAAAAATCTCTATTTTGGGTTGTTGTAATAATGTATGTCAAATCTTAGTACAAGAGAATTGTAAATGACATCAAATACCCGAGATACAAACATGGTTTGTCCAAGTGTGCTCTAGAGATCACCAGCCGACAAATCGCCTGGGGCACTGGTCAAAATGCAAATTGCCAGGCTCTACCTGGACCTATTAAATCAGAACCTGTGTGTGAAAGAAGGTGGGCTGGGTGGGGCAGAGGGGCAGTGCTGCGGAGTCAACATTTCCCAAGCAGCACCGTGGATGCTTTTTCCAGTCTGATGCACATGTAATTATGCATAAGTAACGATATTTACAAAATATCTACCAGCTTGTGCTAAGAAAAGTGTTTGCACTGGTTACTCAAGGAGCCCCTCCCTGCATTCCTCTGGGACTGTTAATGATTTTGCTTCGTAGTTTTATCGTTGCAGGGTCATCCTTCCTGCTGAATTTGTGACCCTTCTCTGGGCCACGAGTCTGGAAGAGATTCCTGTAGTGACTATCCCTCACACCATTGTGTGTTTAATTTGTGTTTGTTTCTGTCCTGGCAGCTTGTCTTCGATCACAATGTAGTACAGTGCTGATGCTGGGTCTGGGGCTCAGTTTCTTCAATTTGTTTGACCTTCAATATACGTAGTTTTTTTTCTAGTAATTTATTTTGTTATCGGTAATCTACAATTACATGTGCAATATTATGGTTATTAAACTACCCCCTTCATCAGGTCCCCCCCACCAACCCCATTGCAGTCACTGTCCATCAGCGTAGTGAGATGCTATAGAATCACTACTTGTCTTCTCTGAGTTGTACTGCCCTCCCCGTGCCCCCCCAACATTACATCTGCTAATCGTAATGCCCCTTTTTCCCTCTTATCCCTCCCTTCCCGCCCATTTTCCCCAGTCCCTTTCCCTTTGGTAACTATTAGTCCGTTCTTGGGTTCTGTGAGTCTGCTGCTGTTTTGTTCCTTCAGTATTTTTTCTTTGTTCTTATACTCCACATATGAGTGAAATCATTTGATACTTGTCTTTTTCGGCTTGGCTTATTTCACTGAGCATAATACCCTCTAGCTCCATCCATGTTGTTGCAAATGGTAGGATTTGTTTTCTTCTTATGGCTGAATAATATTCCATTGTGTATATGTACCACATCTTCTTTATCCATTTATCTACTGATGGACACTTAGGTTGCTTCCATTTCTTGGCTATTGTAAATAGTGCTGCGATAAACATAGGGGTGCTTCTGTCTTTTTCAAATTGGGCTGCTGCATTCTGAGGGTAAATTCCTAGGAGTGGGATTCCTGGGTCAAATGGTATTTCTATTTTGAGTTTTTTGAGAACCTCCATACTGCTTTCCACATGGTTGAACTAATTTGCATTCCCACCAGCAGTGTAGGAAGGTTCCCCTTTTCTCCACATCCTCGCCAACATTTGTTGTTTGTGTTTTGGATGTTGGCCATCCTTACTGGTGTGAGGTGATATCTCATTGTGTTTTTAATCAGCATTTCTCTGATGATTAGCGATGTAGAGCATCTTTTCATGTGCCTGTTGGCCATCTGAATTTCTTCTTTAGAGAGGTGTCTATTCATGTCCTCTGCCCATTTCTTAATTGGATTATTTGCTTTTTGTTTGTTAAGGTGCGTGAGTTCTTTATATATTTTGGATGTCAACCCCTTATCGGATACGTCATTTATGAATATATTCTCCCATACTGTAGGATGTCTTTTTGTTCTACTGATGGTGTCCTTTGCTGTACAGAAGCTTTCAGCTTGATATAGTCCCACTTGTTCATTTTTGCTTTTGTTTCCCTTGCCCGGGGAGATATGTTCATGAAGGAGTCACTCATGTTTATGTCCAAGAGATTTTTGCCTATGTTTTTTTCTAAGAGTTTTATGGTTTCATGACTTACATTCAGGTCTTTGATCCACCTTGAGTTTACCTTTGTGTATGGGGCTAGACAGTAGTCCAGTTTCATTCTCTTACATGTAGCTGTCCAGTTTTTCCAACACCAGCTGCTGAAGAGGCTGTCATCTCCCCATTGTATATCCAAGGCTCCTTTATCAAATATTAATTGACTGTATATGTTTGGGTTAATGTTTGGATTTTCTATTCTGTTCCACTGGTCTGTGGGTCTGTTTTTGTGCCAATACCAAATTGTCTTGATTACTGTGGCTTTGTAGTAGAGCTTGAAGTCAGGGAACGTAATTCCCCCTGTTTTATTCCTCCTTCTCAGGATTGCTTTGGCTATTCGGGGTCTTTTGTGGTTCCATATGAATTTTAGAATTATTTGTTCCAGTTCATTGAAGAAAGCTGTTGGTAGTTTGATAGGGATTGCATTGCATCTGTAGATTGCTTTAGGTAATATAGCCATTTTGACAATATTTATTCTTCCTAGCCAAGAGCATGGGATGCATTTCCATTTGTTAGTGTCCTCTTTAATTTCTCTTAGGAGTGTCTTGTAGTTTTCAGAGTACAGGTTTTTCACATCCTTTGTTAGGTTTATTCCTAGGTATTTTAATCTTTTTGATGCAATTGTGAATGGAATTGTTGTTCTGATTTCTCTTTCTTTTAGTTCATCGTTAGTGTATAGGAAAGCAACAGATTTCTGTGTGTTAATTTTGTATCCTGCAACTTTGCTGTATTCAGATATTAGTTCTAGTAGTTTTGGAATGGAATCTTTAGGGTTTTTTATGTACAGTATCATGTCATCTCATCTGCAAATAGTGACAATTTGACTTCTTCTTTACCAATCTGGATGCCTTGTATTTCTTTGTTTTGTCTGATTGCCGTGGCGAGGACCTCCAGTACTATGCTGAATAACAGTGGAGAGAGTGGGCATCCCTGTCTTGCTCCTGATCTTAGATGAAAAGCTTTCAGCTTCTCGCTGTTAAGTATGATGTTGGCTGTGGGTTTGTCATATATGGCCTTTATGATGTTGAGGTACTTGCCGTCTATACCCATTTTGTTGAGAGTTTTAATCAGGAATGGATGCTGAATTTTGTCAAATGCTTTTTCAGCATCTATGGAGATGACCATGTGGTTTTTCTTCTTCTTCTTGTTGATGTGTGGATGAGGTTGATGCATTTTTGAATGTTGTACCATCCGTGCATCCCTGAGATGAATCCCACTTGATCATGGTGTATGATCCTTTTGATGTATTTTTGAATTCAGTTTGATAATATTTTGTTGAGTATTTTTGCATCTACATTCATCAGGGATATTGGTCTGTAATTTTCTTTTTTGGTGAGGTCTTTGCCAGGTTTTGGTATTAGAGTGATGCTGGCTTCATAGAATGAGTTTGGAAGTATTCCCTCCTCTTCTATTTTTTGGAAAACTTTAAGGAGAATGGGTGTTATTTCTGCTCTATATGTCTGGTAGAATTCAGAGGTGAATCCATCTGGTCCAGGGGTTTTGTTCTTGGGTAGTTTTTTGATTACCGATTCAATTTTGTTGCTGGTGATTGGTCTGTTTAGTTTTTCTGTTTCTTGCTTGGTCGGTGTTGGAAGGTTGTATTTTTCTAAGAAGTTGTCCATTTCTTCTAGGTTTTCCAGCTTGTTAGCATATAGATTCTCATAATATTCTCTTATGATTCTTTGTATTTCTGTGGGTTCCATCATGATTTTTCCTTTCTCATTTCTGATTCTGTTTATGTGTGTAGATTCTCTTTTTCTCTTAATGAGTCTGGCTAGGGGTTTATCTATTTTGTTTATTTTTTCAAAGAACCAGCTCTTGGTTTCATTGATTTTTCTATTGTTTTATTCTTCTCAATTTTATTTATTTCTTCTCTGATCTTTATGATGTCCCTCCTTCTGGTGACTTTGGGCCTCATTTGTTCTTCTTTTTCCAATTTCAGTAATTGTGTCTTTAGACTATTCATTTGGGAATGTTCTTCCTTCTTTAAATAGGCCTGGATTGCAATATACTTTCCTCTTAGAACTGCCTTTGCTGCGTCCCACAGAAGTTGTGGCTTTGTGTTGTTGTTGTCATTAGTCTCCATATATTCTTTGATTTCTGTTTTGATTTGGTCGTTAACCCATTGATTAATTAGGAGAATGTTGTTAAGTCTCCATGTATGTATGTGTCTTTTTGATTTTTTTTCTAAAATTTATTTCTGGTTTTATACCTTTGTGATTTGAGAAGTTGGTTGGTAGGATTTCAATATTTTTTAATTTACTGAGGTTCTTTCTGTGGCCTAGTATGTTGTCTATTCTGGAAAATGTTCCATGTGCACTTGAGAAGAGTGTGTATCCTGTTGCTTTTGGGTGTAGAGTTTTGTAGATGTCTGTTAGGTCCATCTGTTCTAGTATGTTGTTCAGTGCCTCTGTGTCTTTACTTATTCTCAGTCTGGTTGATCTGTCCTTTGGAGTGAGTGGTGTGTTGAAGTCTCCTAAAATGAATGCATTGCTGTCTATTTCCTCCTTTAATTCTTTTAGTATTTGTTTCACATATGTCAGCGCTCCTGTGTTGGGTGCATATATATTTATAATGGTTATGTCTTCCTGTTGGACTGACCCCTTTATCATTATGTAATGTCCTTCTTTATCTCTTGCTACTTTCTTCATTTTGAAGTCTATTTTGTCTGAAAGAAGTACTGCAACACCTGCTTTTTTGTCCTTGTTGTTTGCCTGAAATATCTTTTTCCATCCCTTCACTTTTAGTCTGTGTATATCTTTGGGTTTGAGGTGAGTCTCTTGTAAGCAGCATATAGATGGGTCTTGCTTTTTTATCCATTCTGTTACTCTGTGTTTTTTGATTGGTGCATTCAGTCCATTTACATTTAGGGTGATTATCGATAGGTATGTATTTATTGCCATTGCTGGCTTTAGTTTCATGGTTACCAAAGGTTCAAGGGTTGCTTCTTTACTATCTAACAATCTAACTTAACTTTCTTGTTAAGTTATTGTAAACACAGTCTGATGTTTCTCTATTTCTCTCCCTTCTTATTCTTCCTCCTCCATTCTTTATATACTAGGTGTTTTATTCTTTGCATTTAGTTAGTATTTGGATGATCTGCTTTCTTTGCTATGATTTTATTTTCTTGTGACATCTTTTTAGCCTTAGGGGTGCTTCCCTCTAGAGCAGTACATTTAAGATATCCTGTAGTGGTGTTTTATGAGAGGCAAACTCTCTCAACTTTCACTTGTCTGGAAGTTGTTTAATTCCTCCGTCATATTTAAATGATAATCGTGCTGGATACAATATTCTTGGTTCGAGGCCCTTCTGTTTCATTACATTAAATATATCATACCATTCTCTTCTGGCCTGTAAGTTTTCTGATGATAGTCTGATGGGTTTTCCTTTGTAGGTGATCTTTTTTCTCTCTCTTGCTGCCTTTAATACTCTGTCCTTATCTTTGATCTTTGCCATTTTAATTATTATGTGTCTTGGTGTTGTCTTCCTTGGGTCCCTTGTGTTGGGAGATCTGTGGGCTTCGGTGGACTGCGAGACTATTTCCTTTCCCAACATGGGGAAGTTTTAAGCAATTATTTTTTCAAAGACACTTTCTATCCCTTTTTCTCTCTCTTCTTCCTCTGGTACTCCTATAATGCGAATATTGTTCCGTTTGGATTGGTCACACAGTTCTCTTAATATTCTTTCATTCCGAGAGATCCTTTTATCTCTCTCTGCGTCAGCTTCTCTGTATTCCTGTTCTCTGATTTCTATTCCATTCACAGTCTCTTGCATCTCATCCAGTCTGCTGTTAAGCCCGTCGTTCGCTTGTCTGATGTCTGCATTGTCTTTCCTCACTTCCCTCACTTCCTCCCTCAGCTCTTGCACATTTCTCTGTAGATCCATCAGTATGGTTATGACTTTTACTCTGAATTCTTATTCAGGAAGATTGTGCATTTCCATCCCTCAGACTCCCTCTGTGGGGTTGTCTGGTTGATCTTAGTCTGGACCGCATTCCTGTCTTTTCATGGCTATAGAAGTGGTTGCTGGTAGTTGCCATGTATGTCAGCTAGGCTCTTTAAGACTTTAAAAAGAAAAGAAAGAGAAGAAAAAACAAAAAACAAAATAAAACAAAAAAAAGCCCACCTGGAGTAGATTCTGTGGGGATGCTGTAGGTGGCGCTGTTGCTCCACTATTCTGCAGCCATGGCCACACCACTCTGCAGGGCCCTTTATAGCTCCGGCTGGGGTGGGAACTAATGGGAGGCTGTTGATCTCTGTGGGATGTCTAAGTGCGGCCACCCTTTCCCAGTGACCAGCTAAGGGGTCCAAAACTCCCCAGGACTCCCAGCCTGCTGTGCCAGGACGATCCGGCTCCTCCGCTGGGCTCCTGTCTCTTTAAGACTGCTGAAAAAAGCGCGCGTTTTTCTTTTTTTTTTTTTCCCTGGAGCCAGTTGCAAGGACCCGGGTGCGTTCCCCACTCAGATCCTGCCCCTCTGTCTCTCCAATCTCCGCTGCACCGCGAGATGTGTGTCAGCGCTCCCCATGCAGATCACCAGGGCTGGTTATTTCGCGGGGTGTACTTCCACTCCCTCCCGGCTCTGAATCCTCTCCTCCCACCGGTGCGCTGGGGTGGGGGAGTGCTCAGGGCCCGCCGGTCGCGGCTCCATATCTTACCCGCCTTGCCAGGTGCCGAGTCCTCTTGGGTATAGCTGCAGGCTATGCGCTGTCCTGTATCTTCTGGTCTCTTTTTTATGAATAGTTGTACTTGTTGTATTTTCATAAATACATATGGTTTTGGGAGGAGATTTCAGCCACCCTGCTCACACCACCTTCCCGGAAGTCCCAATCTAAGTAGTTTTTAAATGAGGCGTGGCAAGTGGATTAAGCTTTCTAAGCCTCCTGCTCTCAAATGGCAATAGCTAACTAGTTCATAGATGGCTGTGCAAATTAAGTGACATCATGCATAAAGTTTTTTAAAAACCACTCAGCACAGACCCTGGATGGAGTTGTTCTCAACAAAAGACAGCAGTTAATAACAACAGAAGTTTCATCAACACCAACAACTGAGGACCAGAGAGATGAGGTCGTTTTCCCCAAGCTTACATAGCTAGCATGTGGTAGAACTAGCACTTGAATCTGGGTTGTCTGGTATGGTAGCTCAACCTTTTAACCTCTCATGGCACCTCTAATAATGTACCACAAGGGTTCATTCATAGCAAGCATTCCTTGAGCACCAAGCATGTTACTTTGTGCCCAACACTGTGCTGGGTGCCCAGCACACAATAGACAATAAACAAGGTCCTGCTTTGGGGCTGAAGGTGGGGAAAGGGATCACAGGACCAGGGAAGAGCTTGCAAACAGATTATTACAATGCTGTTCAGAAAGTACCTTGACAGAGAGAAGTGAGGGGCAGAGGTGTACACACAGCTAGAGGGAGCCAGAGGCTGCTTCTGGAAGGGGATGACCTTGACTTAGGCCTTGAAGGACAATGGGAGTTAGACAAGTGAAAATGGAGGAAGGAGGCACTTTCAGGCAGAGGCTGGAGAACACGGTGCTTGCAGGGCCCCAAGGGGGTTCAAAGAAGGGAGACTCAGATGGAAAGAATGTGCAGAGAGAGGGGAAGCTGGATGTGGAGGCAGAAGCCCTAATAGTTAAGGATTTTAGCTAAAAATAATTGCATGTCATTTTGGAGAGAGGAGAGACTCCCTATGAGCTAACTAAGCAGCTCATCTATCTGCCAGCAGTTCTCTAAAGTATGCAGAGCTTCTGATTGAACTGGCCTACGTCTAGGGACCAAGCATCAGTAGTTCTTTGAAGTAAGAACCACTGCGTAAAAAAATAATCATGCTGTATCTCAGTGCTTAGTATTGTGTGCATCAGACTCACCTCTGGAGTTTGTTTAAACACTGATTGCAGGGTCCAGCACCTACGCGTTTTAGACAGAGGTCCGGATGGGCACAAGAATTTGCATTTCTAACTAGTTTCCAGGTTGGTGCAGATGCTGCTGGTCTGTGGCCCTCTGCAGAGCAGAATCCCTGAGCATGAAGCCAGAAACATAACCAGAATTATTTGGTTAATTCTTAATAAAAAATTCCTGGGTGGAAGAATGACTAAATCTCTTACCCTCTTTGTTATAATGCACCTCTAACCTTGAAATGCTTCTGTAGTTCCAGAAAAAGTAACCAAAATATTCCTGATACTCTGCTTCATTTTGATCTACAAGTGATAAAAATATGGTGACTTGTAGGCCTCTTTGGAATTTGAAAAACAGCCCTTTGAAACTTCTGTTTGCAAAGCAGGAAGTCACTTGTTGCCCAGAGCAAACACTTCAGTCAAGGGTTTGCCCCTTTGGAGGGCTTTTAAGCTGGGACTTTTGAGAAAATTTCTCTACATTTTAAAACAGTTGGGATCTGGATCTTTACGGAATGGGCTATGAATGTGGAAATATGAGACGGGTGTCTTTGAGTGTGGCCAGCTGGCTAAGGCAATGTATATCCCAAGGGTTATTATGTCTTTCTTGATAGATAAGGCAGGAAGAGGCTGGAAAACCAAAGGCACCTGGAATAGGGATGAGTGAGAGAATGGTGGGGAAAGAAAGGATCCAAGATGCTTTCTGTGTCCCCTTGTTTACAAAAAAAGAAAAAGAAAGAAAAGAACACTACCATTTTTTAAGTCATTGTCACAAACTAAATTTCTCACAGCTAAGATTTAAGAGAAGAAGATTCATGTGAAAAATAGCAGGTGGCCAATCTAACAATCATTAACACAGTGAGTGATGAATCAAAGTAAGGCTCCCAGGAGAAGAAATCAGTACAAATCACAAAAATCCCTATGAGGGTTTTATTACCAGACCAGTAGCTTAAACTCCTCTATTGATAGTACTGAAATGCAAACACTGTTCCAAATATCTGGACTCATGTGGAAATCCTCGTTCATCCAAAGTATATTCAATTCCATTAACTCTATCACTGTTGCATATAGAAGAAATGGGCTAAGTATATATTCTAAGATGTTTCCCATATTACCTAATTTTTTGCCTTAGTTTACCAGTAAAATTAATTAGTGGAGCTCCCCACCCCATATCTTTACTGCCAAATATAACCTTTACTGAAAGTCACTTTTGAGTCTTGAAACAATGAGCTCAGAGGGAAGTTACTAAAAAGAACTGGAATTAACAACGATTATATAAAAAGGAAATAAGCAGAAAACTACTTTCGTTGAGTTCAAGAAACAATAAACACTTTTTAACTTGTTCTTTACCCCCATTTGTTCAATTTTCACACAGGGATTTTGTCTGAAATCTCCCAGATGCACTGACTGGCTGTCTGTTCAGTTACTGTGTGCCTCCACAAGCTCAAAGGGCAGCTTGTGTAGTGCACCCCACCTCCCCTGTTTCCTGATATCCCCCCAAAACCTTTGAGCCCACCTGGACTCAACCTGTTCTGCCCTGCACAGACCCAATCCAGATACCTCGAGCTCAGCCACTCAACTGACTGTGTTAAAGCAAGACTCCCACCCCTGTAAGTAGAAAAGGATCACTACTTCAAGGATGGGACAGAGTGTCCCTGAGGTTTTTGCTTTGCTATAATCTGAAAAATGGGGAAAACAGAAAAATAAGGCGAGTTTTGGGAAGAGGTAAGGGTTTTTTGTGGTAGAAGCAATTTGGGGTGGAACATGGGTGGTAGTCCCTAGAACAGAAGTTTTCAGAGTTTAGTTTGCGCAAGAGTCACCCAGGGAGCCTGTTATTCATTAAGATCCTGGATTCCCCTGAGACACAGGGAGAAGGTCACAGGCAAAGCCCAGAAGTCCTGGTCAATGGACCCCCTCATGGGCTTATCAAGTGCCCATGAGAGTCACTGGGGTCTAGTCCTGGGTTCTGATCCCCACCCACCAAGACGCTCCCTCTAATGGTGAGAAGAGCAGATAGGGTCCAAGGTTTTGTCAATCACTTTGAGGTTTCAAGGAGGAAAAGTTTTTCATTTACTGTCTTAGGGTCCCTGACTGGGTCTGAAAATTAGACTGAAAAAGACAAGTCAACAGGAGAAAAGCATACTCATTTATTTAACTTAAGGTTGATGTGATGTGGAAGTCTTTATAAAGAAAAGAAGCACTGAAGAAATGGTTAAACCTGAGTGCCTTTGTGATGGGTTTGAAGGTGGGTGGAGGGTGGTAGAAAGTTACGATGGGACAGAGTATGTTTAGTGCAGTTACCTGGGGGAGAGCGCAAAGACTGTTCATTCAGACCCTTGTCAGCATCCCTCCACGTTGGGGATGGGAAGCACCTCTCACATGAGGGTCTTGGGGTCTGCTTCAGCAGAGAATGGCCAGGGAAGATCAGAGAGACCTTCCTGCTTCTGCCATTGTCTCAGATTCCTTCAGCTTAAAATTCAATAGGCCAGAAGGACATATTTGGGGTAACATGTCCTGAACCCTGTGAGAGAACTACTCATCTCTAGTGACCTCACCTCCTAGAACCTCACTTTCCTTTTTGACAGCAACCCCCAAAGTTGCTCATTATCATTGGGCTCCTAGATGTTTGACAAAACAAAACAAAACAATGCAGAAATACTTGCCAATCAATAGTCTTTATCAAGGGTTCGAGGAATGTGGAAAAAAGCCATCCTACTCTGATCTTCTGCTAATGAGATGGCAGGTGGCAGGGGTTCTGAGGTGGACAGAAAGGCAGGGAAGGACAGCATGAGGCTTTAGAAGGCACCCAGAGCATTGTCATTCTCCTAGCTAAGAATTTACTAAGAAAGCAATGGGGACTTCCGGGAAGATGGCGGTGTGAGCAGGGCGGCAGAAATCTCCTCCCAACACTATATTTTTCTACGAAAACACAGAAAATACATCTATTCCTAAAAGAGAGACGAGAATACACAGGAAAGCGCACAGCGTGCAGCTACACCCGAGAGGACTCGGCACCCCAAGAGGCGGGTAAGATAGGGAGCCGTGACCCAGCGGGACCCGAGCCCTCCCCCACCCCAGCGCACCGGCGGGAGGATCCAGAGCCGGGAGGGAGTGGAAGTGCACCCCGCGAAGTAGCCAGCCCCGGGGATCTGCGCGGGGAGCGCTGACCCACATTGCGCAGTGCAGCGGAGATTGGAGAGACAGAGGGGCAGGATCTGAGCGGGGAACGCGCCAGGGTGCTTGCAGCCGGCTCCGGGGAAGGAAAAAAAGAAGTGTGCGCTTTCTTCAGCGGTCTTAAAGAGACAGGAGCCCAGCGGAGGAGCCGGATCACCGCAGCACACTCAGCCCAGCAGGCTGGGAGTCCTGGGGAGTTTCAGACGCCTTAGCTGGCGACTGAGGAAGCGTAGCCATACTAAAGACTTCTCACTGAGATCAACAGCCTGCTATTCGTTCCCAACCCTGCCAGAGCGATAAAGGGCCCTGCGGAGCGGCGCAGTCACAGCTGTGGAATAGTGGGGCAATAGCGCCACCTACAGCATTCCCACAGAATCTACGTCTGGTGGGCATTTTTTTTGTTTTGTTCTGTTTTATGTTTTGTTTTTGTTTTTTCTTTTCTTTCTTTTTTCTTTTTTTCTTTCTTTCTTCTTTTTTTTTCTTTTTTTTTCTCTTTTCTTTTTCTTCTCTTTTTAAGTCTTAAAGAGCCCAGCTGACATACGTGGCAACTATCAGTGACCAATTCTACAGCCATGAAAAGACAGAGGAATATGGTTCAGACCAAAATCAACCAGACAACCCCAGAGAGGGAGTCTGAAGGGATGGAAATGCACAGTCTTCCTGAAAAAGAATTCAGAATAAAAGTCATAACCATGCTGATGGACCTACAGAAAAATGTGCAAGAGCTGAGGGAAGAAGTGAGGGAACTGAGGAAAGACAATGCAGAAATCAGACAAGCGAACGACGGGCTTAACAGCAGAATGGATGAGATGCAAGAGACTGTTAATGGAATAGAAAACAGAGAACAGGAGTACAGAGCAGCTGAGGCAGAGAGAGATAAAAGGATTTCTAGGAATGAAAGAATATTAAGAGAACTGTGTGACCAATCCAAACGGAACAATATTCGCATTATAGGAGTACCAGAGGAAGAAGAGAGAGAAAAAGGGATAGAAAGTGTCTTTGAAGAAATAATGGCTGAAAACTTTCCCTCGCTGGGAAAGGAAGTAGTCTCGCAGTCCACTGAAGCTCATAGATCTCCCAACACAAGGGACCCAAGGAAGACAACACCAAGACACATAATAATTAAGATGGCAAAGATCAAAGATAAAGACAGAGTATTAAAGGAAGCTAGAGAGAGAAAAAAGATCACCTACAAAGGAAAACCAATCAGACTATCATCAGACTTCTCAACAGAAACCTTACAGGCCGGAAGAGAATGTCATGATATATTTAACGTTATGAAACAGAAGGGCCTCGAACCAAGAATATTGTATCCAGCACGATTATCATTTAAATATGATGGAGGGATTAAACAATTTCCAGAAAAACGAAAGTTGAGAGAATTTGCCTCTCATAAACCACAACTACAGGATATCTTAAATGGACTGCTCTAGATGGAAGCACACCTAAGGCTAAAAAGATGTCACCAGAGAAAATAAAATCATAGCAAAGAAAGCATACCATCCAAATACTAACTAAAGGCAAAGAATAAAACACCTATTATAGAAAGAATGGAGGAGGAGGAATAAGAAGGGGGAGAAATAAAGAAACATCAGACTGTGTTTACAATAACTTAACAAGAAAGTTAAGTTAGATTGTTAGATAGTAAAGAAGCAACCCTTGAACCCTTGGTAACCACGAATCTAAAGCCAGCAATGGCAATAAGTACATATCTATCAATAATCACCCTAAATGTAAATGGACTGAATGCACCAATCAAAAGACACAGAGTAACAGAATGAATAAAAAAGCAAGACCCATCTATATGCTGCCTACAAGAAACTCACCTCAAATCCAAAGATATACACAGACTAAAAGTGAAGGGATGGAAAAAGATATTTCATGCAAACAACAAAGAGAAAAAAGCAGGTGTTGCAGTACTTGTATCAGACAAAATAGACTTCAAAACGAAGAAAGTAGCAAAAGATAAAGAAGGGCATTACATAATGATAAAGGGGTCAGTCCAACAAGAAGATATAACCATTATAAATATATATGCACCCAACACAGGAGCGCCAGCATATGTGAGACAAATACTAACAGAATTAAAGGAGGAAATAGACAGCAATGCATTCATCTTAGGAGACTTCAACACACCACTCACTCCAGAGGACAGATCAACCAGACAGAAAATAAGTAAAGACACAGAGGCACTGAACAACACACTAGAACACATGGACCTAACAGACATCTACAGAACTCTACACCCAAAAGCAACAGGATACACATTCTTCTCAAGTGCACATAGAACATTTTCCTGAATAGACCACATACTAGGCCACAAAAAGAACCTCAGTAATTTCAAAAATATTGAAATCCTACCAACCAACTTCTCAGATCACCAAGGTATAAAACTAGAAATAAATTTTAGAAAGAAATCAAAAAGGCTCACAAATACATGGAGACTTAACAACACTCTCCTAATTAATCAATGGGTTAACGACCAAATCAAAACAGAAATCAAAGAATATATGGAGACTAATGACAACAACAACACAAAGCCACAACTTCTGTGGGACGCAGCAAAGGCAGTTCTAAGAGGAAAGTATATTGCAATCCAGGCCTATTTAAAGAAGGAAGAACATTCCCAAATGAATAGTCTAAAGACACAATTACTGAAATTGGAAAAAGAAGAACAAATGAGGCCCAAAGTCACCAGAAGGAGGGACATAATAAAGATTAGAGAAGAAATAAATAAAATTGAGAAGAATAAAACAATAGAAAAAATCAATAAAACCAAGAGCTGGTTCTTTGAAAAAATAAACAAAATAGATAAACCCCTAGCCAGACTCATTAAGAGAAAAAGAGAATCTACACACATAAACACAATCAGAAATGAGAAAGGAAAAATCACGACGGACCCCACAGAAATACAAAGAATCATAAGAGAATATTATGAGAATCTATATGCTAACAAGCTGGAAAACATAGAAGAAATGGACAACTTCTTAGAAAAATACAACCTTCCAAGACTGACCAAGCAAGAAACAGAAAAACTAAACAGACCAATCACCAGGACGAAATCGAATTGGTAATCAAAAAACTACCCAAGAACAAAACCCCGGGCCTGATGGATTCACCTCTGAATTCTACCAGACATATAGAGAAGAAATAACACCTATTCTCCTTAAAGTTTTCCAAAAAATAGAAGAGGAGGGAATACTTCCAAACTCATTCTATGAAGCCAGCATCACTCTAATACCAAAACCGGGCAAAGACCTCACCAAAAAAGAAAATTACAGACCAATATCCCTGATGAACGTAGATGCAAAAATACTCAACAAAATATTAGCAAACCGAATTCAAAAATACATCAAGAGGATCATACACCATGATCAAGTGGGATTCATCCCAGGGATGCAAGGATGGTACAACATTCGAAAATCCATCAACATCATCCACCACATCAACAAAAAGAAGAACAAAAACCACATGATCATCTCCATAGATGCTGAAAAAGCATTTGACAAAATTCAGCATCCATTCCTGATTAAAACTCTCAACAAAATGGGTATAGACGGCAAGTACCTCAACATCATAAAGGCTATATATGACAAACCCACAGCTAACATCATACTTAACGGCGAGACGCTGAAAGCTTTTCATCTAAGATCGGGAACAAGACAGGGATGCCCACTCTCTCCACTGTTATTCAACATAGTACTGGAGGTCCTAGCCACAGCAATCAGACAAAACAAAGACATACAAGGCATCCAGATTGGTAAAGAAGAAGTCAAATTGTCACTATTTGCAGATGACATGATACTGTACATAAAAAACCCTAAAGATTCCATTCCAAAACTACTAGAACTAATATCTGAATTCAGCAAAGTTGCAGGATACAAAATTAACACACAGAAATCTGTTGCTTTCCTATACACTAATGATGAACTAACAGAAAGAGAAATCAGAAAAACAATTCCATTCACAATTGCATCAAAAAGAATAAAATACCTAGGAATAAACCTAACGAAGGAAGTGAAAGACCTGTACTCTGAAAACTACAAGACACTCCTAAGAGAAATTAAAGAGGACACTAACAAATGGAAATGCATCCCATGCTCTTGGCTAGGAAGAATAAATATTGTCAAAATGGCTATACTACCTAAAGCAATCTACAGATTCAATGCAATCCCTATCAAACTACCAACAGCTTTCTTCAGTGAACTGGAACAAATAATTCTAAAATTCATATGGAACCACAAAAGACCCCGAATAGCCAAAGCAATCCTGAGAAGGAGGAATAAAACAGGGGGAATTACACTCCCTGACTTCAAGCTCTACTACAAAGCCACAGTAATCAAGACAATTTGGTATTGGCACAAAAACAGACCCACAGACCAGTGGAACAGAATAGAAAATCCAAACATTAACCCAAACATATACAGTCAATTAATATTTGATAAAAGTGCCTTGGATATACAATGGGGAGATGACAGCCTCTTCAGCAGCTGGTGTTGGAAAAACTGGACAGCTACATGTAAGAGAATGAAACTGGACTACTGTCTAGCCCCATACACAAAGGTAAACTCAAGGTGGATCAAAGACCTGAATGTAAGTCATGAAACCATAAAACTCTTAGAAAAAAACATAGGCAAAAATCTCTTGGACATAAACATGAGTGACTCCTTCATGAACATATCTCCCCGGGCAAGGGAAACAAAAGCAAAAATGAACAAGTGGGTCTATATCAAGCTGAAAAGCTTCTGTACAGCAAAGGACACCATCAGTAGAACAAAAAGACATCCTACAGTATGGGAGAATATATTCATAAAAAACGTTTCTGATAAAGGGTTGACATCCAAAATATATAAAGAACTCATGCACCTTAACTAACAAAAAGCAAATAATCCAATTAAGAAATGGGCAGAGGACATGAATAGACACCTCTCTAAAGAAGAAATTCAGATGGCCAACAGGCACATGAAAAGATGCTGCACATCACTAATCATCAGAGAAATGCAGATTAAAACCACAATGAGATATCACCTCACACCAGTGAGGATGGCCAACATCCAAAACACAAACAACAACAAATGTTGGCGAGGATGTGGAGAAAAGGGAACCCTCCTACACTGCTGGTGGGACTGCAATTTAGTTCAACCATTGTGGAAAGCAGTATGGAGGTTCCTCAAAAAACTCAAAATAGAAATACCATTTGACCCAGGAATCCCACTCCTAGGAATTTACCCTAAGAATGCAGCAGCCCAGTTTGAAAAGGACAGATGCACCGCTATGTTTATCGCAGCACTATTTACAATAGCCAAGAAATGGAAGCAACCTAAGTGTCAATCAGTAGATGAATCGATAAAGAAGATGTGGTACATATACACAGTGGAATATTATTCAGCCATAAGAAGAAAACAAATCCTACCATTTGCAACAACATGGATGGAGCTAGAGTGTATTATGCTCAGTGAAATAAGCCAAGCCGAAAAAGACAAGTATCAAATGATTTCACTCATATGTGGAGTATAAGAACAAAGAAAAAAACTGAAGGAACAAAACAGCAGCAGACTCACAGAACCCAAGAACGGACTAATAGTTATCAAAGGGAAAGGGACTGGGGAAAATGGGCGGGAAGGGAGGGATAAGAGGGAAAAAGGGGCATTACGATTAGCAGATGTAATGTTGGGGGGGCACGGGGAGGGCAGTACAACTCAGAGAAGACAAGTAGTGATTCTATAGCATCTCACTACGCTGATGGACAGTGACTGTAATGGGGTTGGTGGGGGGGACCTGATGAAGGGGTAGTTTAATAACCGTAATATTGCACATGTAATTGTAGATTAATGATAATAAAATAAATCATATTTAAAAAAAAGAAAGCAATGGAACCTATTCTGCAGGTTTTCTGTGGCTAAGGAGTGTACCTACTTCCTAAAAACTCAAATTTAAACTGTAAATCATGCTTACAAACTACATGTGATGGAAGACATTTCTGGTTGTTGGTAACTCCAAACATCACCTTCGAACTAGGATGGTAATCGAGGGAGCACACGTAGCTGGGGAAGATTGAGATATACACTTGAAGGCAGAGCCCTAGTAGCCTGACCTGTTGGGTTTAATCCAAACAGAAAAGTTAAGGACCCAGAGGAAAACTCAATAGTGTGATAGCTGAGCCACTGAGTGGGGGAGGGTCAGAGAGGGGATTTTCAATAACATGGAAGAAAGAGGGATGTGATGTTACCCCCACCATACATACACACCCCCACATGCACATACATACCCCCATTGCCCTTACTCTGCTTTATGTTTCTACATAATGTTTTTGCTCATTTGTATATAACATATTTGTTTATTGTCTGCATTACTGTACCAGTCAAGGACTAACAGAAAATAAATGATATTCTCAAAAGTTAATTGGAAAGATACAGGCAAGTACTTCAACAGGGAATTAACACCACTGGGACACCCCAGCTGCCTCCCTGGGGCAGAAAGGGACAATGAGGTTGGGGGTGGAGTGTCTGAGGAGCCTGGCAAGATCTGTGCTAGGAAAGAGGGGGCCCCCAGAACACAGCCACACCGATCTGCAGCCTGGCAGGGAGGGAGGCGAGCAAATACCTGGTTCCCCTTCCTTCCCTCCTACAGCTGCCTGCTGGGCTCTCCCACTCTCCCTTCTTCACATTGCCCTCTCTGATGACAAGGCACTGCAGGCTGTGGGCTTGGCTTCTTGGAGCGCAGAGCAAGGCAGAGAAGGGCTGCAATGGACCTGCAGGCTGGCCAGAGCTCCCCCAGCTAGAATGTCATTCAACTCCTAGGGAACAGTTGTTTTGGTTACTGCTTATTTCCAGGGTCTAGATCAGTGTCATTGGTTTTCAATACATATTTGGTGGAGGAATGAGTTATGCATGACTTGGAAAAAGAGGATTTAAGCAGTTACTTAGCGTGTATGATACAAACCCCCACACCACCCTTACTACTGTGTTTAACTAAATTCATCTTTGCTCATAATGCTTTAATAAGGAGAGATATTTAATGCAAAGGGCGCGTATCACAGGGAGACTTGGAAGAAAAAGCTAAGAAGATACCTGGCATTTGATTATATACGTAGTATACTGAGGCGTTATCCAGAAGTTGGCTTTACACACTAGGAAATGTTGCCCTATGAGCACCTAGATTTGATTTACAATAGGGGGACCTCAGGGCTGTACATCCAACAGCACAGCCACCAGGAGCCAAAGAGGAATTCTCCGGTATCTGCAGATGCTAGAGTCACCCCCAAGCCAACCTCACCCCAGTGGGGCAGAAGGCCTCAGACATGAGCCATTCTGTGTTCCATCCTTTCCAGGTCAGCTGCTGTGAGACTGAGTTTCTTGTCTGTATGTGGGGATGACGATGCTCCACGCTCACACCATCATGAGGCTCATTGAGGGCCTGACCCACTGCCTGTCAGCGTAAACAGTGGCCAGAGAACTTGTTCCTCGCACATGACACGGTCTCTAATCTTGAGAGAGGCGGGGAAGTGCTTCCAAGGCTTTCTGCCCTCAACCCCTTTGGTTGCCTTCTTGATTAGGGAGAGGGTCAGAAGGCAATGGGACAGCCTGTCCCAGAGGACGGCTCACCCCCGCCCCAAGCAGGGCTTCCTGCTTCCTTCCTTCAGGTCAAGTGGAGCCAAAGCTGGTTTCCCTTCTGACCCCCGGTCAGCACCACACACCACACTCATTTTTTTTCAGGTGGCCTAGGGGCCTTAGAACAGGACTGAGAAAGAGAACGATGCAGCTCTTCCTTCCTGGAGATGTTTCCAGATGGAGCTGAAATGACAATCAGGCGGGGGACCGCGGAAGGGCGAGGCAAGGTCAGCTTCTCTTGGAGAAGCTGAGAGATGCCTAAGTGAGTCTTAGGAGTCACAAGGTCTTTCGTCGCCAAGGGCTCTCTTCTGCTTCTGTTTGCTAATGTCAAGTTCTCCCTCCCTGATTTAGACTAGTAAGTGATCCAAGGGTCAGAGGTCATTCATAAGAGTGCCCATATTTAGTGAGAACCCAGCAGGTTCAAATAAAGAGACCCAGACAGGCACAACTGTGTGCACATACTGTCACGTAAAACACAAAGACCACATCTTAATGGCCCACAATAAAATGGAAAACACTGAACAAACATTAGAGGAATTCGGGAAAAGACTAAAATAATCTGCGGTGTTCCCTCTGAATGTTCCAGGTCAGATGAGGCAAACACGAGGGGTGTGGGCCTGGAATAATCATGTAATTGTTGATATGTGGCTCTGTTTTGTGTACTATGTATGCATCAAGTTTAAAAATAGTTGAGTGGTCCTGAGAGGCAGACTCTGATTTCCAGAGGGCCGTGTGGTAAGGAGAGAGAGGTCTGGATCTTGGAAACCTGGACCCCTCATTGTCTGGGGTACGCTGTAGAAGGATGGACACTTCCATGAAGCAAGAGTCTGCACATTGCTCGGCCCTTTCAAAGGGCAGTAGCAGCCACTGTGAATACCTTTCATCTAATCTCTTACTCATCTAGTATGAAAAAATTCAAAGAGCACAGGCTAGAACCCCGGGCAACTTCCTTTGGTTTCACAAACTCAATCACCAGGCTGACTGGAAGGTCACACAGACTCTCGATGTTGCCCATAACAGTATGAAGTGAAACAGATCAGTAAATAAAGAGGATGCCAAGGCAATGGCATATCCATGGCTTATATTTGGGGATGCAGGGAATTCAGTAGATCTATAGGTAAGCCACTTGAATTGAACAACTAATGCTTTTCTCCAATATTAAAACAAGCAAGTTGTTCTGAACAGAAGCTAGTTTATTGAGTAATAGGGAAATTACGTGTCCCTGAAGTAATTCACTACAGCTAATATAAAAAATGCTGCTCTTGGTGTAACAAACTCTTACTAGCTATGGAATAGAGTTGATCCTTGAACAACAGGAGTTGGGGTGCTGACAAACCCCCAGCCCCTTGCAGTTGAAAATCCATGCATGACCTTTGAATCCCCAGAAACTTAACTACTAATAGCCTGCAACTGACTGAAGCATTGCCAACAATATAAACAGTCGATAAACACATATTTTTATATGTATTATATACAATATTCTTACAATAAAGGAAGCTAGAAAAAAGGAAACATTTTTTCAAATGGTTGCAAATCTCCAAAACATTTTCCGATACATTTATTGAAAAAAATATCTGCCTCTAAGGGGACCCTCACAGTTCAAACCCAAAGCTCAGTCACGAGCTGTCATTTGTCAGCATCCCACAACTCTGTGCTTTTAAAAGGCACATCGTTCCTTCTCCCTAGGGAGTTTAGCTTCAGAAATTTTGATTCATTTCATCTGTGCTTCATTTTCCATTCTCACTACTGCTGCCTCCAGCTTCTCAGAAGCAGGGCTGAACTTCAGAGCCATTGTTACTCGTCGTAGACAGAGGCGTCAGCCAGTTCTTTTCTGATTTCTTTCTCAAGCAAACAATGTCATTGGGCCTGGCATATTATATATTCTTGAAAGAGCATCTTAAAGAGTATACACCATTCCTTTGCAGAATCGAGAGAAGTGTCAGTGGAGGGACATAAGTGTTAGCCACGAAGCAGGAGCCAAAGAGTGGTGGTGACTCTGCAGGAGATGGGATGCACGCTTGGGGGGCAGCAATATTTGCCACGTAGATATCGACCTATTAGTGTCACCTTCATATCATAAGCCTTGGAAAACTTTTTGACCATTCATTGTGTGCTGGGGATTTCTAACTGTATTTAGAAACTACTTCTTCTCTTTGACTAAGATGGTGGAGTACCTCTCCATCCTTGCAGGGGGACTCCTGTAACCCTGTCAACCAGCAGGAGGCATTAATGTGCACAGTGTGTTAGCCACCAATACCATGCTGTGACTGGTTTTGGAAGCACTGGATCCCCTGATGGTGTACATCCTAGCTCGCTGAAAAATAAATGAGAGGTAAAACAAAATCTCCCTGGACTCATTTATTCATTTAAAAAGTACTAATTGAACACCTATTATGTTCCTTTGCCCAGGTACCTAGTATTGTAGTTCTTTTTTCTTTTTATAATGCCACTTACAAATCAGTCACTTTTAACTAATAATTAAAAAAACTAATAGTTAAAAAGCACTTTCAGTTCTCAAGTGTTTAAGTTCCTTCTTCCTTAACTTAGGTTCCCAGATGACACACGAATAAAATTCAGGGCTTCCGGACCTTGAGTGGGAAAATAATATACCTTTATTTTCACTGACCTCTAATTAAATTTAGGATTTCCTTTAATTAGAAGCAGGTGACAAACCACAGGAGTATTAGCACCTATGCTTTTGTCACCAATAGAAATCACAGATGTTTTTATGTCACATTACATGTTGCAGATCATGTACATTACATGATACGTACATTGCATGTCATGGCCATAACCACTTAAAACTTGTGATAGCTAAACATGCTTCATTAAATCTTTTAATTAAATCACTAATAAAGAAGGAAATATATTACGAAATTGTATCATATTTTAATAGTTTGATAACTACATTTCAGTGTAATCATTTTCCTTTGTAATCCTATGTATCTTGTGCATTGAAAAGCAGTATGCTGAGACAGTTGATAGGCTTCACCAGATAGCCAATGGAGTCCATGGCACAAATTCTTTTTTTAACTGTACATTAGTAGTCCTTTCACCCAGGGTCAGTTAGATACAAACCATTTCAGTCTTTAGAGGTCTAAAAAATATCTTTATTTTGCCCTCATCCATGAATGCTCTTTCAAGTAAGGAGCCAGATGAAGCCACGTTGGAAGAAAGTGCAGATAAAAAGACAGTGGGACCCTGGACCATGCCTGGGGATGCCAAGTTTTAGAGATCAGGTAGAGGAAGAGGGGCCACAAGGAGACTGAGAGGAAGGACCGATGGGGTAGAAGGAACATCTGAAGAAGCCAGAAGAATATGGGGTTCTAAGAAGGACAGAGTGGCCAACTCTGTCAAATGGTGCTGCACAGTCAAGGAAGAGAACAGCAAATGGACCACCGACTATGGTGACATGGAAGCCATGGTGAGCCCTGTAAGAGCCACTTTGGAATAGAGATAACAGGAGGGCAATGAGGTCAGAGAGAAGTGGGGAGGAAGATTGATCTGACTGGCTTTGGGGGCCAGAGAAGTAGGGTGAAGAAGTGGAGACAAAATTTACGTGTTCAGCTGTTTGTTCAAGATTTGCTGTGAAGGGGAACAGAAAAATGTTGCCATCAGTGTGGAGAGAGAGAGATACACGTCAAAGGAAGGTATTTAAAGAAAGATTCTAGAGCGTGTCTGCTGAAGGGACTGACCCAGTGCTGAGGAAGGAAGAGGAAATGGGACCCAGCGCCAAGTGGAGGAAGAGGCGGGCCACCAGGAGGACCAGAACATGTGACTCTCTCAAACTGGGGGCCAGGAAGGGCAGTGCAGGTGAAGGAGGGTTGGACGTTGTGTGTAGGAGGATGAACCTCCCTGTTTGATGGATTCTCTTTCCTTAATGAAGAATGAGCCAGGGCTACTGCTAGGAGTGAGGAGAGAAGAGAAACTGTGAAAAGACTGTTTTGATGGTTGAGAAAACTGGCATAAACAATGGGGTTGTCAGACTCCATGAAACTAGCAATCCCGCCAACAATTAGGATGATTCTGAGTAAGCTGTGTGCCAGCCCTCAGACACAGTGAAGAGCTGCTCCTTGGAATCTGACTCCCATTTGTTTCCCACTTCTCTCTAACCTCAGGGCTCTCCTGTTGTCTCTATTTCGTCCATATAAAAGCTTCTCAGATGACTTAAACTAATTCATGCTTATGTACAACTCATTGGAAATAGATAATATGTCAGCCTTTCAAAAGTATTTGAGTCAGAGGAGAGGCTGTTCCTTCACTTAAAGTAATTTGTCTCTAAAAGTAATTTTAGGACTTAGAAGCAGATGGACATCAGTTGTCCTGCTGTTTCTCAAATCTTGCCAAAGAGGTGACAGTCTACACTACTGATGTCAGCTGGCGCCATATGTCCAGACCACCGTGCTGCCATTCACTACACTTTCAGTTCAGCTGTATTGCAGTATGTTAGAAATAACTGTTTAACATCCTTCCATGAAAGAATATAGGTGCAGGAAAAATTGGACTAATTTCTTCAGAGCATTATTTCTAATTGTGAACCAAGCATCATAAAGGAAAGACTTCAACTTTATCACAAGTTTAATATTGTCCCTTTCTCTGCTCAGAAATCATGACTCCGTCTTAGGCATTAGGTAGAGGGATAAATACCCTACCTGTACATGTGAAATCATCCCAATTTAGAGGTAAGAGTAAAAGGCATCTTAATAGTATCTGGGGGACAGGGTGAGGGCAGGCACCAGGGCATAGTGTTAAGAGTACAGCATGGGAAGACAGAGGTCTAAATTCTGATTCTGGCTTTGACACTAGCAGGTGTCCGTAGTTAACTCTCAACTTTTTCAGCCACTAGGTACCTGGAAGGAATGATCACTGGGGAACCTTTTAGTCTAACTTTTTTTCATTCTAATTTTTATCCTAGCATGGATGAATATTTATCTAGTAGTTTTGACATCATGGCTATTCACTAATCTATTTGGTAAAATCTGAGTAAATTACCTTTATAATCAGAGGTAAAAATGGGGAAACTTTTCTTTTGGGGCCAGAGGAAATGTTGAGGCCCTGAAAACAGCAAAGAGCTATGGAATCAGGATAGGAGTTGCCTTTGTGGGGACAGGGCTTTGCAGATCCAAGCGAGGGCCTGCCAGATGTTAGCAGATCGCCCTCACTGCTACCTGAGGAATCTGATATCCACCAATGCAGAGCATCTATACTCAGGAGGCACGGAAAAGGAGCAGAGGTTAGGAGTGACCACCCACTGTGCATGCCCAAAAGAATGTGTGTATTTTAGAGGGAATGCAGCTTCCTTCTATCAGATTTCTTCCCAGACCAGGACAGAAGGAATGCCCATCTCCTCAAATACCTTGCTCTTCTCTATGATACTGATAGGGGGAGGGAAGGAAGGGAATGAGGGGGTGGAGTCAATGCCAGACTTGTTCAATGAATAACTGGCATCACAGGCATCATAGCTGCAGCATGTGGGTGACCTATGTCATGCCATGGACATCAGTGGGCACTTCAGGCTGCATGGATGGCATGTCGCCTATGAGAACTAAAGTCGGGATCAGAAAACAGGGGATGGCTCAAAAGACATTGATGGTCAAACCCTCCTCCTAAAAAAGTCAACAAATGTCAGGAGAGGGCTGTTGATGACACCTCCATTGAGCTGTGTCCTAAATCTACCTCCATTTCGCCCATATGCTATCTTCCCTTTTCTGGAAAAATATAGAGAAGGTAGTCCTGGGAGGAGAGTCCAAAACAGGGTTCCACTTGGGATGTGCTTTGAATTTTTGCTGGGAGCTGGGGCCCTCACTAGAGACATAAGAAGAAGGATAGAATGGGGCCATCAAAGCTATCTAATAGGTTCAAGAGCTGGAAGCCTTGAGATCTTCCATGGCAAAATAATTTAAGTATCTGAAAGATACGTACATGAAGAAAATGTAATAACATTGTCTATTGGTAGAATTGTCCAGTAACAGCAAGTGCAAATGCAAATAAAACCTGAGAGGCCGCAGCTGAACACAAGTATGGCCAACTCCCATTAGCAGAGACTCTGCCAAGATACACACACAAAAGATAAGAATAAGACCATTTGTATACTACGAAACTGCCCAATTATTTGTCGGTTCCTTCCTTGCATAAAGACAGGTCAATGCCAGAGGGGAATTTTCCTGGCCTTGATAGAGAAACACTAAAAGAGGGTTGACCCTGGGCCATACTGAGTCAAAAAGGTCACCAGCATCTGGTTGTGGCTTAAAGAAAAACCAAGCCTTGCCTGGCCCGCAGTGGAGAAGGGAGTGTCTGCAAGTTGAGCCATTATGTACTTCCATATATAATTTGCACTGTGCAGGTGCTAATGTTGTGGCATTCAGAGCTTTGCTTGTGAGTTCCACTTTCAAATACTTTCCGATAGTGAATCAAAGAGGCATCTCTGCCCTCAGGGAGCTTACCGTCTCGTCCAAGGATGGAAGATGAAGACAGCCAATAAACAAAATTCAAGTACATTATAGTGTGTTAGCGGTGATACATGATATGGAAGAAAATTAATGAGGAAGGGGGAGTGGGAGGGTTCAAATGTGACACATGGCAGTGAGCAAAGTCCTCACTAATAAAGGGATGTTTGGGCAAAGGTGGGAACGAAGTGAGGGGGTGAGACCCAAAGGTCTCTGGGCAGAGAGCATTCCAGGCAGAGAGAAGAGCAGAAACCAAGACTCTGAAGTGGAACTGTGCCTTGCTCCCAAGGAGGCCAGCAGGGCTGGAGCAGTGCGAGTGCAGCAGGAGAGGAATGAAAAGAGGAAAAGGTGGGCGGCGCAGGGTTGCCGATAGGGCAGCCCTTACAGGTCATTGCAAGGACTTTCCCTTTGACTGTGTGAGACGGGAGCGCTGGAGGGTTGAGCCTAGCTGAACACTGTATAATGTATGTTTTATGAGGGCATTCTAACTGCAGTCTCACAGAGACCAGTGAGAGCAATGGCAATAATCCATTTGAGAGATAATGATGGCTTGATGAGAATGATAGCTGTGGAAGGGATAACAAGTGCCCGATCATGCATATATTTTGAAGGTCAAACTAACAGGTTTTATGACAAATTAGATACAAATTTGGGAGGACTCAAGAATGACCCTTAGGTTCTGGCCCGGGTAATCTGCAAGAATAGAGCTGCCCTTTACTAAGATGGGAGAGACTGGTGCAAAAGCTGCTTCGGGAGGTAAGATCAGGAGTTTCACCTTCAACATGTTCAGTCTGAGGTCCTATTGAATAGCCAAGTGGAGATGTCAAGTAGGCAGCTGGATATACGGGTCAGGAATTCAGGAGAGAGGACCGTGATAGAAATATACATTTGGACATCAGCACAAAAACTTAAACCATGAAACTGGGGGAGGTCACCTTGGGAATAGTGTCAACAGAGAAGAGTTCCAAAAACTGGGCAATGAGACATCCCAATGTTAAGAGGAGGAACCAGCAATGGCAACTGAGATGGAGCAGTTTCACTTGTTTGCTTTTATGGATCACCTACTACATGCCAGCACTCTACTAGGAGCTGGTCATGCAATAAATAAGACCAGCCCCTGCCGTCAAGGGGCTTGCAGTCAATGCATTAAAGTAAGCATTCGAATATAGTGTGGTAACTACAAAAGAGACTTGTACCTGATAAAGGGACCAGGGAGAAAGAATAGTTGTTTCAGGCTGTGATGGCTGGCAGGGTCTGGGAAGAAATAATACCTGTAACTTACAGGGAGATTAAGAGTTAGCTAGGTGAAGGGGGAAGGACAGAGGGCTGAGGCAGCCTGGAACATATTGAGAAATAGAGCTATTTGGTGCTGGCATTTCTGCCTGAGAAAATAGCTCGGTATCTAATGAGGGGATATTTCAAGTCCTAAGTGACACCTCACACTGACACAAACGTATGTAACACCTATGGTGAATTACTCGGGCCATGGCATGGCAGTCTGGCTGAAGAAGTTCAGGTTTGCCTTGCCACCAGTTCCACCATCTTAGGATTCAAAAGAAGGGGCTCTGTTATGGCCACCTGCAGCCAGAGCTACGACAGGGCAGTCTCCCCATCAGCACTTAATTCTGGGTTGCAGCCGAGACCATATGGTGGTTGCATTTTTTATTTGTCTTTGTTTTTATTGTAAAGTGAGCAGGACAAGCACAGAGTGTTCCTAGCAACAAATAGGACTATGGGTGGGAGAGGAATTGTTCCTCAGGGAAGCAGAGGTACGGCCACCTGGCCAACGCCCTTTCCATGTTAGAGAGCCCACCCAACGACCCACCACAAGCAGGAAAAAGGGCTTTTGACAAAAAGCATCTACCCAGAAGTTCCCTCTGACAGTGGGGCGTTTCTTAAGACATGATGTGTCCAAGTCAGCGTCCCCCACATTGCTACTCTCCTTGCAAACATCAAGGTTTGCAAGTTTTCCTGTCTCCTGGAGGGGCCAACATCTAGTAATTACAGTTACTTTCCAAAGTGTCAGCCTGCAAAGTTCTCTTGGTGTCCTTGACCACCCACCACATTAGTGTCCAGTTTTCTCCCAGGTTTGCTCCATTCCTCCCCAACGCAGCTGATGTCATTCATCTACATTTCTGCTAATCCACTCGGGTTACCCCCAAAGGAACCTGGTGACAGAGACAAGATATATTTCGCAGGCACCTCAAAGTGCCAGTCTGTGCTGAACCAGAGGCAGACTGAGCAGAAGCAGAGGCAAGTCAATACCAAATCTACACGTGCAACTGTTATCACAACAAAAACTTCTCTTCTGCAGGAATAACAATAGCCAGCACCTACACATGCTCACTATATACCAGGCACTGTTACAAGCATTTCAGTGTTCACAGTCACTCAGAGATAAGTATTATTATTACTCTGATTTTACAGATGAGGAAACTGAGACCCAGAAAAATGAAATAACCTGGGATGGTTCCACAGAGCTGCTAGTGAGCAGATCTGGAGTCTGTTCCCTTAACCCTCTAGACTACTCTGTGTTTTTGAGACCCAGGTGCTTTTCCACGCCTTATATTTAATACTGTAAATTTTTAGTGTAAGAAAGAATCTGAAGTATCTCTGCCCATTCCTTTTAGAAAAATTGAATACCATACATTTTTAGCATAAGAAATTAATGTGGAATATTTTAGAATGTATGTAAACTATTTGGCTTTTGGTGTATGTGTTTTTAATACTCTTCCTAAATTTTCTTGTAGGCCAAAGGTAGTATTTTATGTAAGGGCAAAAGATTATTTTTCATAATGATTCATTATTTTACTATTGGTAGCTTTCTGCTAAAAATAACAGAAAACCCAACTGGAACTGGATTAAATAATACCGACCTTTATTGTGCCACTAATAGTAAATCCAGAGGCCTCCACTGTTGGCCAGATGCCCAAGCATGCCCCACTGCCTGGCAAGGAGAATGAGACCGCCGGTCATGAGGCATCCCCGACTGCAGGGAGCAAGTTGCCCTCCCGAGCCCACAGCCTTGCTGGGGGTGAGTTCCCCAGGGCCTGAAGCAAGGCGGAAGTGGAAGGTCAGCTGTGGGAGGGCAACCACCACTTGTCCCAGTGATGACATGGGCTGGGCTGGAGAGTACAATTGAGTATCAGTACAGAGAGATAGAATAGAATTTTGAAAGTTCATCCTCTTTTTATGAAAATACTTAACTTTTGTCAAAAGCCTGAGTCCTACTGCTGGCTGCAAACATGACTAAGGGCGACAGCTTTGGCCAGAGGGAAGGTGGTGTGGCCAGGGAACGGGCAGGAACTTGGAGGGTTAGGGCCCAGGGCCCTGGATAGCAGCAAACAGTTCTCGAGTGCCTCCTCTATGCCAGGTTTCACTGGGGCTTATAAGCCGAGCAATATTATTACGCACTTTCACACATAATAAAAGTGAGTCTCAGTGAGGTCTTATAATGTGAACAGGCCACATAAGTAGAAATCTGTGGGACTATGGTTTGAATCCCTACAGGTTTCTTTAAATACAGTCTGGGCACGCTGTATTCAACTCACCTGGAGCACTTATTTGCAATGCAGATTCCTGGGCACCAGGCTGCATCAGACTTTCTGTGGGTAGGGCTCAGCGCAGGAAATTGAACAGCGTTTCCCACACAACGTTTAAGAACAAGTGGATAATAATCTATTGCTTCCCATCTGGGTTCTGACCTTGGGCAAGTGACGGTTTTTCCTTGGGCCTCAGTTTCCTGACTTGTAAGCATGGGGAGGTCACCTCCAGCTGGAAAACTGATTCAATTCATCTTGAAGGCAGCTGTCAACTGGCTCTTTTCCGTCTGTCTCCTATTTTAAATATTAGCATTATCGAGATGATATTTTAAGCATCACAGAATGTAGTTTGATGCAGAGATTTTCATAGAGTTTCCCTGAAACCCTGGAAGAACTGGTCATCCCCTTAACGTGGTATATTTGTAGTGCCCTCCCTAAGGCTCAGGGCTGGGACTAACAACTTCTTTGGGTTTCCTCAGACTCTGGGGAGTTTATTTTTCTGACTTCTTGGCACCTCTAGAGACAAGGATCTCATCAATAATTTTAATTTCCCTTCCGCTCTGAAAACACAATCTAATTGGCCAGCTATCTTTCGAAAGTTTAAACCAAACATCCTAACCCGCTCATTAGCTCTCACCTATTTGGGGTGTGCTTTAGTTTCATTTTTCTGATTGTTTCTTTGGGGAAAGGAAAGCAAGAACCAGGGGCATTGGCCAAACAAGCTCAGCCACTCAGGGGAGAGGTTCCCAGATAAGAAGAGTCTGAAGGACTTCCCTTGGGCGTGAGGGAAGCCAGGCTCGCCGTCCGGAGAAGAGGACCAGGAAACCGCTTCTTGTTTTCCCAGCGGCAGCGGCAGCAGGCTGTCTGTGGGGGCTGCTCTGTGAGGCCGGGCAGATCGCGGGCAGGCGGGCACCGGACAGCGGTGGGGCTGGACTGTGCGCGGAGCTGCTGGCCGGCTGGAACCCTGGCAGTGAGTCCTGCTCGCCTCTCCCTTCACAGGGCGTGAGGCCTTCTTGCAGACCGCAGGACAGATGGCTTCGCCGCGGGGACCGGGACGCTTTTAGGCAGCTGGCCAGCGCAGGCGCCGGCCTGGGGACTGCGGGGCTCAGCAGGTAAGGGGCAGTCTCCTCCTGCGGCTCGTCTCCCTTTGTAGCAAGACCTCAGGGCCCCCCGTCACTTGGACACGCCTTTTAAGGCATGGTCCAGTTACAGCCCTCTTTCCCTGAGTTTCTTTGATGTCTCTGTGACATGTAGGTCGCGAGAGGAAAGCACATCGGTCAGGAGCATTGGTCAAGCTGATGAGACTGTGTTTAGAGAGATGGAGTATCAGATAATTAGCTGGCATCCTTTTAGGATTTTCTGTATAGTGAAGGGAGCTTTCTCTTTCTTTTTTCTTCATTCCTTCCTTTCTTCCATGTATTTTCCCATTCCTGAGCCAGAAAATAGCATCAGACCAGAGCGTTCATGGACTAGGCGCTTGCCTGAGCGCTTGCCTGGCCAGGCAGCCGTGCTGTGGTTGTGCGGGTGAGGGCCGGCCGCGCCCACGGATAGCAGAGGGGCGCGGGGTAGTCCCTCAGCTCCTAGGCAGTCTGTGGAGCAGGGGGTGGTCCCCAAAATGTAAAACGTAAGTTGTAATCTCCCATCCGTGACTACAGGGAAAGGGGTTTAGAGTCAGCACTGGGAGGGAAGTCGGGAAAAGGTCTGACTTGTCTTGACTTCTAGAAGGAAGGAAAAGCTCTGTGATGCGGGGCTTGCTTAAACCACATCTTCTTCGACTTTGTAGAAAACCAGGCTGGGTTCACTGCAGCTCAGTTTTCCTTTCATAAAGGGCTAATGTATTTGGTCTTTCATTTTTGAATTACTCAAGCAATACATGAATATATTCATACTGTCATAGAATTCTCTCCAACAGTTTTTCAAGCCTCACACCCCCTAATACGCATTCTTTTTTCCCTCCCCAAAACGGTCCTGTCAGTGGTTTGCTGTGTATCTTACAAGTTAAATGACTGACTTTCTGTCTTCCCAGCTCTTAGGACAAGCCAGGGCCCACTCACTGGAAAGACACAATTATATGTGGGGAGGGTGAACAGCTCTTCTAACATTTAGAAAAGTTTGAAAGAGGTTTACTCATTTTTACCTTTAATTTTGTGTTTTAGCACAATAATTATATATTTAATATAATTTAGTTATATTAGATATGATAAAATAATTTAATTTTTATGTTAAATATATATCATTAAATAATGATTTAGTTATTAATGATATTAATAACAACTTCCCGCAACTTAATCTCTAGATTTCCAACTTGAGGTTTGGGCTTCTGTCTTGAAGTCCATCAAAGACAGTCATATTCTGGAAATGAGAGGGGGAAAAAAAGTAAATTAACCGGCTAGACAGATATGTTGAAAGACTGATACATTGATCCATAGATGATAGATACCCAGACTAGTGGTTGGCCTAGGGAAGATGGAGTGAGGGTGGAAGACACTCCCTTTTAATTTAGTGGATAATAAATGCATTTGACAGGTTAATTTTCCGGCTCTTTTAGCGTTCTATAAAAAGGTGGCCTTTCATTTTGTTTCCCTATACTTTGTTATGAGACACGTGAACAAGACAAGCATCCCCGTGAATCAGTCATGGAGAGAAGGTTTGGGCAGAAGTTACAAACAAGCAATGTCAACCCCAAGAATAATCACAAGATGCTCTCTGTTGCTATGTGGTATTTTCTAGCCATTTCCAAAGGTTCTCCACCCCAAACTAAAAGGCCACTTGTCCCTGCTGATTTTGGACATTCTGTAGTGCTTTCTTGACCATCCTGTTTAGACGGCTTTGGCTCATCAGTTTAACCATTGCACCATACTGCACAGAGCCACTACATGACAGGTGTCCTTGTCTCTCAGCACATCACAGATGAAGCAGGTATCTTATTCCCATTTTATGTAAAACAAAATGAGAGTTTCAGAGGTTAAGTTGTTGGCCCAGCGTTACACAGTGAACCTTTTGAGGGCATTGACATGAGAAGAAACCCAGTTCTCTGGCTTTCCAGCCGCATTTTCGGTCAATAATGAGATGATTACAGTCATGTGACATAGAGAATTAATGTGGTTGACAGGTTTCTGCCAGTTTTTCTGGGAATCGGTAGACAATCAAGCTATTGCCTGGTCCAGATTTTAGCAGATTCTAACACCTGTGATCCTTTAGTGCCATCCTAGAAACTTAGCCAAAAGAAAACCATGCTCAGACACTGCCCTGAAGCAGTTGAATCAGACTCTCTGGGAAAAGGGGCCTGCGCATGGCATTTTTGTAAAACTTCTGAAGTGATTCTTTTATGCAACTAGGGTTGAGAACCACAGAGTCCTAACCATAAAAGAGAAAGTGGCTAAATTGAGAAGCAGAAGCAATATCCGTTCATGTAGCAGAGAAGCTGGGGCCAGACGTGCCAGCAGCTGTGAGTGTCATGTATTAGGACTGTGGCTGCTGCTGTCTATGAGCGGAACAGACCCATCTCACACCTGCATATGAGAATGAAGAGTTTCCAGCTTCCCCCACAAAGGCACTGTCTTCCAATGGCACTTTAAATGGAAACAACCCTGCTGAATTCACTGCAGATACATTGACTCCCTGTTAACTTGCAGATTCTACAAAATCAGATGAAATGTTCTGGGTAAACAGGATTTTTACACTCTTTGAGTGCCAAATGACTATGGATGTCATACATTTTACTCAATGTCACTTTAACATATTATGTCTCAGTCCCCAGAAAAAGTGAAAAGAAACGACTCTGTTGCATGACCCACCACTTGCTGGATTGATATTTATGGATAGACAATAAAGGAGGGCTGCTTTTTAATCATTAAGAGTGCCCGTAGAATCTTTCCCCCTGACATTTCTCAATATTGTTCGAATTAGTGTTCTTATCGGGGTAATATCTGTGTCCATCACAGTGAAAACAAGGAGAGGCTCACTCAGCTTACTTCAGTATCCCCAGTGCCTGCTAGTCTCAGCACACAGTAGATGCTTCAGGAAGGCTTGCTGCGTCAAATACCTGCGTTGACTCTGGGTATGCTGTGAATTTATGAGGTATTTACCAGCTCAGCATTTCAACTCACATTGTGTGATTCTAGTTGTGATGGTTAAAATAATTGGAATCTAGCCTATTTCCTAAAAGATAATCATGAAAGTAAAACCTTCAAAACTCTGATATAGTGAAAGCATCTACACTGGACAGACTTGCTAGGCACTGTGGAATTACAAAGGCGGAGAGTCCTTTTCTTATTTTTTTATTTGCTTGTACTCTTAAGGGAGGTAAGGCACAGGCACTGAGAATTTCAGTAACAACAGGTAATGTTGACTGAATGGTTATTACGACCACTGTGCTTTGTGCTTTACAAAGAATGTTCACTCATTTAGTTATTCCAGTAATCCCATGCCTCCAGTGCCATTATAATCACTATTTTATAGATGAAGGGACACACAATTTTAAGTAAGTTACCCAAGACATACAAAGCTTGCAGGTAACAGAGTCACAATAACAGTCCATAGGCCTAATTACAATGCCAGGTTGCAAAGACTTATAATGATGCTGCAGAAAAACCCACATGGCAGGGCCAGAAGAGCCCCTGAGGAGAGAAAGGCAGTGTATTCGGGAAGATGTGTCTGGAGAAGAGAAGCAGCGGCAGTATGCTATAAAGATGAAGAGTTCAGACTTTGGCAACACACTTCGCTATTTACTGTGTGATCTGGAGTATGTTACTTAATTCACCCGAGCTTTAATTTCCCCATATATAAAATGGGGATACTGATAGTTCTTACAATATAGGATGTAAGGACTAAATAAGCTTAGGGCATGCAGAGTGATTAGCCTACTGTCTGGCATATTGTAAGGGCTTGAGAAATGGTAGCAATTGCTGTTCAACTTATTCAGCTAAGTGTGTAAGCAAGACCTGAAATGATGAGAGAAGCTCAGCAAGGGGTAATAGGGTATTCGATTTGCCAAGAATAGTATTTGAAGGAGCTGAGAGGTAGCAGTCCATTCAACTGATACTCACTGTTAATGTTTATGACATATTTCCAAAGGAAGGTACAATAAAAGCTTGTGAGTCAGTCAGCCTGTTCTATATCCAAGTGGTATGGAAGAAAAGTGGTGCAGAGCTGGGTTTACGTTTGGTTGTGGTGATCGTGCTTGCCAACTGTTCTCTGGGCATTCGGGAATGTTTGAAGTATTTGAGTGTGCTATTGAGCAAACTCTGAAAAATAGGGCTCCAGGCAAATTAATCAACAGTTGGGGTCTTGGCTCATTGGGCAGGAGGGACATGGCGAGAGAACCCATTCGGGAGGTTGTTGCCATCATTCAGGTGAGACATGAGCATGTCCAAACCAGTGTTGTGGCGAGAAAAAGGAAACATCAGCAGTGGAAGTATTACCAGGCTTTAGTGACTGGTGAATCGCTGCTCCCGCTCCGGCCCTCTGCTCTGTGTCCAGGTATATAAGCCCGGGAAACTGGAGCTGAAGCTCACTGTTGGCAAATCTGGGGAGACATGGATTAGGAGATAGCGGTGGAAGAGAGGCAGCAGGTTCCATTTTGGATGACCTGAATTTCGAACCTGGTGGACATAATACAATTGCAGAGACATGCCTAATATTTAGCAAAGAGATCAGGGTGGAAATGAAGTTTTTGCAATTCTCATATAAACTGATCATTGTAGCCGTAGAAGTGAACAAGCCCTCTAAGAGAAGGGATGTCAGGAGAGATAAGCCAAGGACCCAGGAGAGGTTCTGGCAGGCCCACAGTGAGGCAGTGGGAGGAGGAGGAGGACCCGCAGAAGGAGGGCGAGAGCAGAAACCAGAGCGCTGAGAAGCCCAGGAGAGGGAAGGAGCACTGCAGAGGAAGAGGCGCCGAGTTAGTGTCAGAAACCAACGAGAAACCACAGAGGAGGAGGACGGGCTGGGGAGGAATGTCACGAGGCTCGCCTTTATAGAATCTTCACATAATGAGTGAGGACTAAAGCCGGACTGTCCAGATTTTGCAGTCTAAGCACATCTTGGAATGGAGGACTTCTCAGGGTTCTGTATTTTGGGGGGAAAAGAATTCTTCTTAAAGTCTAACAAAATCTCTAGAAACAAACATTTCAGAGAAGTGAAATCACTGGCCAAGGACAGCAGTGCCTGGTCGTGGGGGGACAGAGGGGATGAGGACAGTGAATGCAGGAGTCAGCAAGGCCAAGGCGGCCCTGCCGATTGTTAAAATGTGAGTCACAGACCTCCACACTATTCAGCAGTGAGGGCTCCCAGACTCCAGCTCCCGCAGTGACCTGAGATGCTCTGATTGGCCAGTCACCAATATTATTATTAAAATACTCCAGGATTATTTGAATCTCACCTACTAAAGAGTAGAACCATAAACAGAACTGTAAAGCCTGGACCTACACCCAAGCCCTCGGATGCTCTGCACAATGCTGCGGCCAACCACAGGGCTGCCCACACCACCCATGGCAACTGGAATGCAGCCCTCGCATTGTTTTGCCAGGGTTTAGGGAAACCCCTCCACATGGTAAATGAAAGTAGCAAGATAGATGAGATAAGAGCAGGGTTAGGAACAATGTTTTCATAGAGATGACAATCTCTTGCTTAAAGGTTAAAATCCTCCAGTGATTTACAACAAGGAAAGAGGTATAAAAGGTTATCAATGCTGCACACATGTGCAGTGTGTTTTGGAAAACTTGACCCCATTGTGTACAAACAAATGTCCCTTTGTAATCTGATAGTACTGAGACACCCTGACACAATGCTGCTGCAGGACCTTATTTCAAGGCAAAGGAAAGTTAAATGGAAAAAAAAAATGTTCAAGGCAGTTCTTTAATTGGTATTGTGTTTCGTGTTTGCGTTAAATAAATATTTAGCTTATAGGTCTGCATGTGTGAGGGATGAATCATCTCATTAAATAATGTCAGCAAAGATAAGTCTTATCACCTCTGCTGCTGGAGACACAAATCCAAGAAGGCAGGCTCTTAAAGTGATGCTTGAAGATTTTTATCTGTACTTCTACTGTTTGGAAGGGAGGTATTGATGGCATCCTATCTTATTGCAACCATGTGCCTGATGGAGATGAGCAAAGAGTAATAATCACAGTAAAATTTGCAGTGAAGTCCTTCTGAAATGTGGTATTTGGTATTACCATCCAGCACCTATGATCAAGAAGAACTCTGCTTTGAATCTATTTACAGTCTCTCACCTAGTCTCTATTTTGATCAGAGAGATGTTTAAAAACTGGCCACCTATAATCTGTATCCCAGAACAGAGAGTGCAGGGTATAGGGAGATTGTCTTGGCTTCATTCAAAATGTACAGTAACTTGTCTAGTTAGCCAGCTGCAGGCTGGAAAGGTTAGGAAGAGACATAACTTCCCTTGATACTGTCCTAGCACATGCTGCAATTAGTTCCTGTTTTAAAAAGAAAACCATGCATGTAGTATCACCTCCTGGGTGTGACTAAGCAGTTTACACATGGAAAGGATCTCCACTCTCTCTCTTCCACTTTGCAACCACATTTCTTGAGTTTTGTATGCTTACCATCTGCAAGTCCTCCCCTCTTACACTCTACAACTCCTCCCCACATCACTTCCTCCCCATCCGCTCAACGAGACGCCCATTGCCAAGAACATGTCACGTCTCTCATCCGATGGGCTATCTCAGTCCCCTCCTTAATGTCCCTCTCAGCACCCATGGACATGGTTGACCACACTTTGCTTCTTGAAACATGACCCTTCCTGGTTTCAGACTCTCTTACAGTCTTGTTTCCTTCCTTCCTTTCAGGCCTCTCATTCCCAAACATCTTGGCTCAATATCTTCCTCAACAAGACTTTGGAATTGTTGGAATACTGTAAGGCCTTGGTCCTAGGCCTTCTTTCCTACTCTATTTACTGTCTTCCTAATCAATCTTCCCCACCCCTGTGGTTGCAGTTATAAGGTCTGTCTGCCTGGCTCCTGCTTGCCCCACCAGCCCCATCTCTCACCTGTCTACTGCTTCTTTTCAGTGTCCCAGCCACTCTGGCTTGCTTGCAGCTCCTTGAACGTACCATTCATTTTCCTTCCTCAGGGCCTTTGTACATGATCTTCTTTCTACCTGGAACCTTCTTCCTTTTGCCTGGAACCTTCTTCTTTCCTTCCCTCTGGTCTCCCCATTTAATGTCAGCTAATTCCAATTCATGCTTCAGGTTTTAGCTCAATTAAATAGTTCCTCTAGGACACCTTCCACTAATTCTCAAGACTAGGTCATGTCCCTCTGTTTATAGGCCTTATTAGACAGTTCGGCACATTGGTTAAAAGGATAGGCTTGGAGTTGGACTCCCTAGGTTCAAATTCTGGTCCTGCCACAAACCAGCTGTGTGATTTGGGGCAAGTTATTCAACTACTCTGTGCTCAGTTAATTTGATGGCATACTACTAATTAGATCTCATATGAGACCCGCTGCATTGGAATTGCTCTGAGGGTTAAAGGATTTAATACAGTCAAAGGTCAGGTCAGTGCCTGACACACAGCAAGTGCTTGACAACTGTTAGTATTATGATTCTGCTTCTTGGTAGCATGTTCACAGTCATAGCTAAACAATGAATTGAATAATGAATTCTTTACTGATGCTCATCTGCTCCAAATACCCTAAGCTCCATGGAGACAGGGACGACTCTTTTGTTTTCTGCTACTTAACCTGCACCACAGAGGGCATCTGGCACTTAGCAGGACTTAATTAATGTTTGCCCCTTGGATAAATACACAAATGAATACGTGAGTGAGGGAATCAAGAGATTTGCTTTATGTAATACTTACAACAATAAATATGATACAGAGAGGAAGCCTATGGGTCTAGATTTAGTATGTATGTTCAGCAGAATTAGGGACTACTTATAGCTAAACAGTTCAGAGAACCTCCAGCCAGGAGGTAGCCATTGGCCTGGGTGTTGAAGGATGGATAGAATTTGAATATTCCGTAATTATCCTGGGGCTAACAGGCAGGAAAAGATGGAGATTCACAAGCCATGTAAATGGCAGCGTTATTATGGTTTTGCCAACCACTGAAAAATAATTTGACAGTAATTACTCTTCGCCACCCCAGGGTTAATTCCCAAAGATGAGTTTTTTTGTATTTTTGCTTTTGCATGAACACTGGAAAATCTCTTGCACTATTTTAAATTATGAAAAACCAATCAGCTTCCATAGAGAAAGTATAACAGATGCTTATTAAATATGCTTATCTGAAAAATAAAGTCCAGGTCATGGAAGGCCTTGGATCATCCTTCTAATCTTCTATTTCCATATCTGAAAAGTAGGGGTCATTTAGTGATACCATAGGATCATTGAGATGGTTAAAGGACATAATCCTTGGAGACAGCTTAGCTCCATGCCTGGAACATAATGAGCATACAATGATTGACAGGAATCTATAACAGCATCATCATCATTGATGATTATTACCCACAGTCCTATCATAAATGAATTTCCTGACTGTAGTACAATATTATTATTTAGAATTTTAAGAATCCTTGGTTGATCTCTGGAGTCCTGACTGACTCCACTCCCACCTGCCTTTGAGACACACAGCCCTTGTTAGGTTTTAGTTTTCTCATCTGAAAAACTAAGGGGTGTGTGCATGAGGCAGGGGCTGCTTGAACTGGAGGTGAATTCTGACTCATCTCCCAATTCTGACTATGTATGGTTTTACACTCTATTCAGACAAACCAATAATCCATTTTTCAATTTTCATAAAAGCATACCCAGAATAAACACTTAATAAATATTGAGCAGTAGACCAGAGGACTACCTTCTCCCTTGTTAAATAATAAATGAACAGAGGTATCATTTTTATTGAATTCTCTATTAGTTTGCTAGGAGTGCCATAACGAAGGCTCACCAACTGGGAGGCTTAACCGATAGAAATTAATTTTCTTACAATTCTGGGGTTAGAAGTCCAAAACCAGTGTGGCAGGAGAGTTGGTTTCTTTGGAGGCCACTCTCCTTGGCTTGAAGGTGGTCGTCCTCCTCTGGTGTCTACATGGTCCTTCCTCTATGTGTGTCTGGCCTAATCCCCCCTTCTTGTAAGGTCACTGGTCAGACTGGATTGGGGCCCACCCTAATGACCTCATTTTAACTTATTACTTCTTTAAAGACCCTATCTCCAAATCAGGGCACATTCTGAGGTCCTGGGGGTTAGGACTTCACCATCTTAACTTTGGAGGGACAGAAGACAGCCCATAGCAAACTCCAGCTAGGACCAGGCCCTTCCGTGCTTGGTAGGCATGATCTCTACTCTTTACAACCAGGCTGCGACGTGCGTCCTGTGATCCTCATTATTCTCACCAGGAACTGAGGCTCGGTGGGGCTGGGAGTCTTGATCTGTAGTTACTCAGCTGTGGAGCTAGAATCAGAACACAAGTCTGTTTTGCTTCAAACCCGGTGCTCTTCCCACTCTTGTCTATGACAGGAAGGAGGGAATCACCTGAGCCTGAATGCCATCAAATTCATTCTCTTTCCAAGTCAGAGCAAAAATACCTCTGCTTTCTTTGGTGACGGTGAATGTACAGGAGATCAGTACCCTCCCGAGGACCATGGTGAGCCTGTGTCATGGCGGCCAGTGGGCGAGCCTGTGTCATGGCGGCTAGTGGGCGAGCCTGTGTCATGGCGGCTAGTGGGTGAGCCTGTGTCATGGCGGCTAGGCAAGCTGCTCAAGGGAGCCTCCAAAGGGCCTCCAGGGACTGCTGTACATCACCCTTTGGGTTGCTTCGTTCTCTTTGCAACGGAGACCTCTGCTTATGCTCTTCTCCTTTGCCTGAAATTCTCTTTTCTTTCCATTGCACGTGAAGACATTGCCCATCCTTCAGGGTCTGGCCAGTGACACTGGTCATGACAAAACCCACCCAACTTCCCCTTGTCCTCAACTTCAGTCATGCTTATCACTTACACACTATAGTTCGCTTTGGACACAGGCCAGCTTCGGGCTGGCTCTTGCTCTGGTACTTATGAGCTGGGTGGCCTGGGTAAGTCCTATAACCCCTCTGGGTCTTCTCTCATATATGAATTAGGGTTTAAAAATCTATCTGTCACTGTGAAAGGGGAATTAAGTGAATTAACACATTTATTGCATTTAACATGGTACTTGACATGCAATGGGCATTTAGTAAATCATGTCTTTCAAGTTTATGTTTTTCTTTCAGTCTGTTTCATGCCTTCTCAGTGAGACTGAGAGCTTTTTGGGGGCAAGGACCATGACTCATTTCAATGTGTGAATGAATAGCACAGTTTTGGGCCTAGAGAAATCACTCTGTTTGTTGGTCCATATGCATACAACACATTTGATAGTATATGAGGTATATAACACAATTGCAAAATAACAGCCTTGGGTACTGACTTGTATCAGAAACTATTGGATCACCTCTGAGTCCATACTCTCACTAATCCATTCATCTATCCACCATTGACTGACTGCCTCCTAAATGCATCTCTCTGAAGATTTGCTTCTATATAGTTTCCTTAGTAGAGAGAGCTATAGGCTGGGGATGAAAAGTGCCAGGAATGTGCAGGGGAATGTGGAAAGAGCAATGGAATGCTGAAAAGATGGCTCTGCAGACCTCAAACCTCTCTATGCATCAGAAACAGCTGGATGGGTGGATTCAGACTCTCAGCTCCCACTACCTAGGAATTCTAATTCAGTGGTCTGGGGTGATATTAACATAACAAACAAATGAAAAAAAGAAAAAAGGAACTCCCCGGGTGATTGTTTTTATGTGCAGCCAGGGATAAGAACCACTGAAGCAGATGCAGGAATACTCCAGGGAATATCATTCCTGGGTACTCAGGAGATACCAAGGGGAGGGCTCTGTGCTGGGCTAAAGCCAGGAGCCCTGGACTGGAGGAGGGAAGAGGGACTTGTGCAAAGGCTGATCAAAGGCGGGCTCATCTTCATCGCTTGCCTTCTTACTCCCTAAGGGGAGTATCAAGTTTAGGATCCTCAAAGGAAAGGGGCCAAGGCTACCAGAAGCATGGGAAGGCAAAGCTGTGAGGAGTTTAGGAAATAAAACACTTCCAGGAAAATTCCCACTATTGCCCTATTTAGATGGAGCTTGGAGTCACAAATTGATGACACTGGGTCATTAGAACTCACAGATGGGACTATTTTGTGAACATGCTTCTAAACTTGCAAAAGTAGGTAAGCCCATTCACTCCTCCTCCCCACCACCCCAGCCCCGCAGCCTGGGCAGGTCAGGGCTGCTGAAAGGTTTCCAGGAGAGCAGTTGATGTTAAACACTGGTTGTTTCTAAGATTTGGAAGAATGGTTTCCTGATGTGTTTCAGGACAGTTTCCCAATGACAGCTGCTGATCACGATCACTCTGCAAAACAATGTCATTTTAAGCTGCTTCAAGGAACCAGATGCAGTGCTGCTGGGAATCCAGATGACTTATTCCGGACGTATGTCGTCAGGGCGCTTGATTTCTCTCTCTCTCTCTCTGATACCTTGACAGACAGGAGAATAGAGTTGGAGGAGACCAGGAAGTTGCTCATCACCACAGGGGTCGTGCTGAGCATGAAGCATGAGATCATATTTCCCAGCTTTTGCTAAGAGAGCACTGAATCAGGTTGGTGAGTTCTAGTAGAGATTGGCCAGGATTTATAATTTAAAAAGAGAAGGAAATTGGGAAAGACATCAGGTAAATTTTCTTTGTCTCTCTGCCTCTTGGTGTCTCTTAGTTGTCTACCATTTACTCCACGAATTTAGAATAAATAGCAACTTATATGGGATTTACAATTGAAGGGGCCCTGCTGAAGATACATTGCTTTGAACCTGGAATGCTGCTCTGTGCTTTTAATGGGGTGGAATTGGATTATTTTTTCCCCATTTGTCAAGGTAAACAGCCTCTACCGGCTCCCTCACAGATGAGAACAGCTGTGAGCTGGAGGGTTAATGGAAAGGCTGATTGATTTAGGTAAGAGAGTTTGACTTCAGGTCTCTCCCAAAATGGAGCAGTAATCCCAAAAGCTGAACTGATCTTCAGCTGGTATCACTGTTGTGATTGGTCAGGCCCATGCCAAACTGGTTGCCAAATATTGTCAATATTATCTCTCCTGTCACATGGAGGATCCACCCCTCACGCTTGCCGGCTAACTGATCTCTGTGTGTAGCTGCTGGTATTCCTCTACGTTCAGAGAACACATCCTTCCCCACCATGGGGTCCTTCCTACATCTCTATTTCTAACGACCTGTGATTTGCTGTCACTAAATAGGTCAAATAAGAATGCCAATTTAATCAAGAACTGTGTCCAGAAGACTAGGGGAAGATGGAGACAGTACTGGCCAGTGGGCTGTACAGAAGGACCAGACAGACATGACCATTTTAGGAAATTAGGATTCTTGCTAACTCCAAGAGGTCAACATTGGGAAACTGGAAAGACACGGAGTCAGCTCCAGTCCATCAAATGCCTGAGTCCCTGCCTGGCTGTCACATACTAAAGGAGGCTTATTAATCATTCAGTTACTAATTCTCATCCCCTTGATTAACTGCTTCAGTGTGAAACCAGCTAGAACAGCGCACTAAGTGGGGGCCCAGAAAGATTAAGCTGCCTCTGAAATAGCCAATTTATTCCAGGAACCGTCGCTATCACCAGGCCAGAGCAGCCTGCTCAGTACCCAGAAAAGCCTACCCCCTTTCAATAAGGACGGGGTTGCTATGATTTCCATACAGCAGACACATCTGGTCTTAAATCTGGTCTATTCCCGTAACCTAAATTGCAAAGAATTTCCAAAATCCATGTAGTTGCAGAATTTTAAAAATGTATTTGATTGCCAGAACTGCAAATTGGGTCAGTTTTCCAGGGCCTCGGCTGCCCTCTTTTCCACTGGGAAGAGGAAAAGGAGGCAGCCAGCAGCTGGTGATTGAAATACAGTTTTCCCTGGCATGGAAGTCTTGGCTTTCTGTGTGTTATCCTGGTCACGGTCCCCTGGTACCGCCTGCCAGGCCTGGGCCATGGCCTGCCCTTCCTGTTGGTTGCCCTCTGGATTCCACTAACAATTGGAGTGAAGCCATCACAGCCTGCATCCGAGCAGGTCTTCAGGACTTTTATTCACATTTGAGCCTCAGAAAAGCCTGTGAGAGGAGTAGAGCTGCAGATCCCCATATCACAGAGGGGGCATATTTGACTCTGATATGTGACTTACTCAAGGATGCAGCTTATAGTAATTCTGTATCCTAAACCATATTTTCTGTCTCTTAGTCTTTTGGTCTTTTTACAACAATACGTAAAGAAGTCAGTAAGGAAAGAAATCTATGAAAAGTAGTTTGTGCTTGTCCCCAGACTCACAAGGGTTGGAAGTATTCCATCTGGTGCTCTACTTTTTAAATGCAACAGTGATTTATCTGATCACCAAAAAACTTCATTTTCATCACCAACATGATGAAGAGATAACTATCAAAAATCCATACATAAGATGGGATATATAATGATATTAATCTTCTATATTATAGACTATAATACTATAAAAGTCTGTAAAATACAATTTATAGTTTTATAACTGAGTCCAGGATTATTCATACTCATGGGTAGTAGGTAGTCCACTTATGTGGACCATGAAATCAATTTAATGGGTTGCTACCAGAATTAAAAGAAAAAAATAGGAAATAGGTAAAAGGAGAAAAAATAATTAGTGAGAATGGTTGATCTCTCGATCAGAGCAATGGTTACACGAGTGTGCACACATGTCAGAATTCATCACGGTGTACACTAAAATGTGTGCATTTTATTGTACATACCTCAATATAAAAATATTTTAAAGTAAAAATAAATAAATAATGAATAATTTAAAAAGTAAAGAAAAAACCAGAATCAGGATAGAATAGAATTGAAAATAGCAGAGTGTTGCATGTAGCAAAGGTAAGGATGGGTCCCTAAATTTTTTTGTCCATATATTATACATACCGGACACAATGTTAAAAGTATTTCTTACTAAGTAGTCCTTCCCTTTCTCTTTCTCTCCCTCTCTCTCCTCACTCTCCTTTCCCCCTCCATGTATATAAGGAAAGTACCCAAATGTCTGCTACCTTTGTCCTGTTTACAGGTACCCTGCCCAGCCCTCTCCAATCCCATCCTTCCCAGCACTGGCACTTCCTTCCCCCAGGGCCTGGAGCAGAGGCTGTTCTCCGTGTTGATACCTTTAGGTTCCATCCTTTCTCCTCTCTCTTGGAAAGGTCCTTTGTAGTGTGGCCTTTGACATAGGGTTTGCTCGTTCTTTCTATGTTTGATAAATAAACTGCTCTTCCTCTAAGCCATCCCATTTCCATTTCAGGCAAAGCCACTCAAACTTGAAGAAATGAAATCCCCAAGGAGAACCGCTTTGTGCTTCATGATTATGGTGATTCATTCTTCCCAAGCTACACTGAACTTGAATTTAGAGTCTATTGTTCATCCTTTGGTGAGTAAATCCATGTCTGCTCTATTTCTCCCTGTCACATTTTTCTGATTTCCTGGGTGTGTCACAGATGGAAATTACTTAAAAATTTTTTTTTCCCTAGGGCCTTTAATAAAATATTGCAAGTTGTGGGAGCGGGTAGTGAATATAAATGGATGCTAGTGTATCTACTGGGCTGCAACTTACCATAGACTGAAATCAGGGGTGGTATCAAGGGATCATCCCCCAGGCTTCCCTCCTTAATGGAATGGCCTTCATCTCTAGACGATGTTCCACCTATACTGACATTAGTGGCTGTAAAAAGGATTTTAAGGATTAAGCAGGACAGGTCAATCACAGAGTGATACAGCTGAAGGGGTGACAGATATCGTCTAAGCTTTTTGCTGACAAATTATCCAGCTTGCGTTCGTCTTTGGAAAATTAATGGGAATTCAGCTTAACTAAAGAGGTGGTAAATACTACCTTATTCCTTACTGTGGTTACTGGGTTTAACCCTTCCTTAGGCTACTGAGTGAACCAGAGACAGAGTATGTTATTGGGAGACTGATGTTAATTCTCTGGGTCGTCTGTAAAGTGCTGATAAAAATGATACTGACTTCCTGATTTCTATGAGAACTTAATTAGCTAATATTTATAGTACCTTAGAGCAGTGTCTGGCACATAATAAATGCTTTACCAGTGTTTGCTATTATTATTTCCCCTACTGTAATTATATCTTTCTCTACTGATTTTTAAACAAGATATTTTAGTGCTATTTTATGCATTCTGTCACTGTTGTTAGAGCTTCATTGGTACATTTTGATATTAAAAAAACGTTTCTTCCCTGCTTTTCAACTTTTCAGTTTCAACTTTTCAATTTTAATTTTTGTCTTGTATTCCAATTATCAATCCAATTTTTTTATTTGTATCTATATGATCTTTGTCCGTTATTTTTTAGTTAGCCTATAATATATCACTTTGTGTTAATTGTCCTCTTATAAACAACATGAGTTTAAGGTTTTTTGTGTCCTCTTAAATGAAATCTGAGGAAGAGATTAAAGATGGTGGTGTGAGAGGTGAGACACAGGCTTCCTCCTAAAACCACATATAATATGAAAATATAATTAATTCAACTAATCCTGAAAAAGCAACAGGAAAGGGGACTGTGCCAGACTGCATACACCTGGAGAAAAGAGCAGACCTCACAGAACAGGGTAACATACCAAAGCTGTGGCCAGGTGGGACCCAAGTCCTTCCACCCCGCCCCAGCTCACCAGTGGGAGGAAGAGGAACGGAGTGGGGAGGGAGTGAAGGCCTGGAACTGCTGACTACCTAACTCCAGAGATCTTCTCTGGGAGCACAAACCCACAATTCATGGGGCTCGCATGATACTCTCGTGATTATGGGGTTGGAAAGCTAAGACAGGCAGAATTCCTGGAGAGACTGAGATTCCAGCCACTTGTGGAAAGCAGGGATCCATATCTGGCAGCTCTGGGACAAAAGAAAGGTGGGCAGTCTGAAAGACTCCCTAACAAGGAAGCCCTTAGCAAGAGGGATGCTAAAGGTGCCAGGATTGTGCAGAGCTTACTGCTCAGGCGAGAACAGGTAGACAAAATTGTCCGGGTGCACTCTGCCCAGCAGGTTGGGAGCTTTGCCATATAGACTCTCATATTTAAGGAGGAAAAAGAAATCTTCCTCCTCAGATGATCTTCAGGTGCTCCAGTTCCATGGCTGGCTTCAAAGCTACAAGGACCCCCTCCGTGATACACAGCCTACTGCGCCTTTCTCCTGCCCAGCCCCACCTGGCTCACAAACTGGAAAAACCTACCCTAGTGTTAGCCCAGCCACAGGGAAGATCTCTCTACAGCAACTACAAATGCAAAGCATAGAGGCTTATACCTGGGTGCTCAGTCCACTGGTTCAGGCAGTGGAGACAGGCATAGCAGCCGGGAAGCAGAAAACAGCTCTTCCCTGCCCCCAGGCACCAATACCACTCCCCTGTGACCCCCGACATTGCTTCAGGGGCTGAGCAGCTCCAGGGAGTAGAGCTTCTGGGCACTAGAGGGCGCCATATGCAAATATGAAATGCCAAAGGAGCCTGGTTCAGACTAAAATTATTAATACAACTCCTGAGAAAGATTTAAATGACATCAACCTCATGACTCTTCCTGAAAGGGGGTTCAAAATAAAAATCATTAACATGCTCATGGAGGTATGAAAAGATATTTAAGAACTCAGGAATGAACTCTGATCAGAGATCCAATCATTGAAGAGCACAATGGAGGGCATTAAAAGCACATTGGATACGGTGGAGAAGATGATAAATTAAATAGAAACTAGAGAAGAGGAATACAAAGAAGCTGAGGCACAGAGAGAAAAAAGGATCTCTAAGAATGAAAGAATATTGAGAGAACTGTGTGACCAATCCAAACAGAACAATATTCGCATTATAGAGATACCAGAAGAAGAAGAGAGAGAAAAGGGGATCAAAAGTGTCTTTGAGGAGGTAATTTCTGAAAACTTCCCCAATCTGGGGAAGGAGATAGTCTCTCAGGCCATGGAGGTGTGCAGATCTCCTAACACAAGGGACCCAAGGAAGACAACACCAAGACATATAGTAATTAAAATGGCAAAGATCAAGGATAAGGACAGACTATTAAAAGCAGCCGGAGAGAGAAATAAGGTCACATACAAAGGAAAGCCCATCAGGCTATCATCAGACTTCTCAACATAAACCTTACATTACAGGCCAGAAGGGAGTGGCATGATGTATTTAATGCAATGAAGCAGAAGAGCCTTGAACCAAGAATACTTTATCCGGCAAGATTATCATTTAAATTTGAAGGTGGGATTAAACAATTTCCAGATAAGCAAAAGCTGAGAGAATTTACCTCCCACAAACCATCTCTCCTTTTGGAGGGACTGCTATAGATGGAAGTGTTCCTAAGGTTTAATAGCTTAAAATACTGAGGTAATAAAACCACAGTAAAGAAAGTAGAACAGCTAATTACTAAGCAAATGCAAAAATTAAAATAACTATCTCCAAAGTCAATCAAGGGATAGACAAAGAATACAGAATATGATACCTAATATATAAAGAATGGAGGAGGAAAAAAAAGGAGGAAGAAAAAAACCAAACTTTAGATTGTGTTTGTAATAGCATATTAAGTGAGTTAAGTTAGACTCTTAGATAGTAGGGAAGTTAACCTTGAACCTTTGGTAACCACGAATCTAAAGCCTGCAATGGCAATAAGTACATACCTAGCCATAATCACCCTAAATGTAAATGGACTGAATGCACCAATCAAAGGACATAGAGTCACTGAATGGATAAAAAAACAAGACCCATCTATATGCTGCCTTCAAGAGACTCATTTTAAACCCAAAGACATACCCAGAATAAAAGCGAAGGGATGGAAAGATAATATTTCATGCAACTAATAGGGAGAAAAAATCAGGAGTTGCAGTACTTGTATCAGACAAAATAGGCTTCAAAACAAAGAAAGTCACAACAGACAAAGAAGGACATTACATAATGATAAAAGTGTCAATCCAACAAGAAGGTATAATCATTATAAATATCTATGGGCCTAACACAGGAGCACTTACATATGTGAAACAAATACTAACAGAATTAAAAGGAGAAATAGAATGCAATGCATTCATTCTAGGAGACTTCAACATTCCACTCACTCTGAAGGACAGATTAACCAGACAGAAAATAAGTAAGGAGACAGAGGCACTGAAAACACAATAGAACAGATGGACCTAACAGACATCCACAGAACTCTACACCCAAAAGCAGCAGAATACACATTCTTCTTAAGTACACATGGAACGTTTTCAAGAATAGATCATATACTAGGACACAAAAAGAGCCTTGGTAAATTCAAAAAGATTGAAATTGTACCAAGCAGTTCTTCAGATCACAAAGGTACAAAACTAGAAATAAATTACACAAAGAAAATGAAAAATCCCACAAACATATGGAGGCTTCACAACATGCTCCCAAATAACCAATGGATCGATGACCAAATAAAAACAGAGATCAAGCAATATATGAAGACAAATGACAACAGTAATTCAACACCACAAAATCTGTGGGACGCAGTGAAGGCCGTGTTAAGAGGAAAGTGTATTGCAATACAGGCCTACCTCAGGAAAGAAGAACAATCCCATATAAGCAGTCTAAACTCACAACTAAAGAAACTAGAAAAACAAGAACAAATGAGACCCAAAGTCAGTAGAAGGAGGGACATAATAAAGATTAGAGCATAAATAAATAAAATCTAGAAGAATAAAACAATAGAAAGAATCAATGAAAGCAGAAGCTGGTTCTTCAAGAAAATAAACAAAATAGATAAACCCCTAGCTAGACTTCTCAAGAAAAAGAGAGTCACTCACATAAACAGAATCAGAAATGAGAAAGGAAAAATCACTATGGATACCACAGAAACATAAAGGATTATTAGAGAATACTATGAAAAATTATATGCTAACAAACTGGGTAAGCTAGAAGAAATGGACAACTTTCTAGAAAAATACAACATTCCAAGGCAGACTCAGGAGGAAACAGAAAATCTGAGCAGACCGATTACCATTGAGCTGGTAATCAAAAACCTACCTAAGGACAAGATGCCTTGACCAGATGGCTTCATCACTGAATTTTATCGAATATTTAGTGAAGACCTAATACCCATCCTCCTTAAAGTTTTCCAAAGAATAGAAGAAGAGGGAATACTTCCAAACTCATTCTATGAGGAAAGCTTCACTCTAATACCAAAACCAGGAAAAAACAGCACAAAAAAAGAAAATTACAGACCAATATCCCTGATGAACATAGATGCAAAAATACTCAACAAAATATTGGCAAACCGAATTAAAAATACATCAAAAAGATCATCCAATATGATAAAGTAGAATTTCTTCCAGGGATGCAAGGATAGTACAACATTCGAGAATCCATCAACATCATCCACCACATCAACAGAAGGAAGGACAAAAACCACATGATCACCTCCATAGATGCTGAAAAAGCATTTGACAAAATTCAACATCCATTCATGATGAAAACTCTCAACAAAATGGGTATAGAGGGCAAGTATCTCAACATAATAAAGGCCACATATGACAAACCCACAGCCAACATTATTCTTAACAGCGAGAAGCTGAAAGCTTTTCCTTTAAGATCGAGGAACAAGACAAGGATGCCCACTGTCCCCACTTCTATTCAACATAGTACTGGAGGTCCTAGCCATGGCAATCAGACAACACAAAGGAATAAAAGGCATCCAGATTTGCAAGGAAGAAGTTAAACTGTCCCTGTTTGCAGATGACATGATATTACACATAAAAAACCCTAAAGAATCCACTCCAAAACTACTAGATATAATATCTGAATTCAGCAAAGTTGCGGGATACAAAATTAATACGTAGAAATATGTGGCATTCCTATACACTAACAATGAACTAGCGGAAAGAGAAATCAGGAAAACAACTCCATACACAGTTGCATCAAAAAGAATAAAATACCTAGGAATAAACCTAACCAAGGAAGTGAAAGACCTATACTCTGAAAACTACAAGACCCTCATGAGAGAACTTAAGGAAGATACCAATAAATGGAAACACATCCCATGCTCATGGATAGGAAGAATTAATATTGTCAAAATGGCCATCCTGCCTAAAGTAATCTACAGATTCAATGCAATTCCTATCAAAATACCAACAGCATTCTTCAATGAACTAAAGAAAATCGTTCCAAAATTCATATGGAACCACAAAAGACCCAGAATAGCCAAAGCAATCGTGAGAAGGAAGAATAAAGCTGGGGGGATTATGCTCCCCAACTTCAAGCTCTACTACAAAGCCACAGTACTCAAGACAATTTGGTACTGGCACAAGAACAGACCATAGACCAATGGAACAGACTAGAGAGCTCAGATATAAACCCAACCATATATCATCAATTAATATATGATAAAGGAGCCATGGACATACAATGGGTAAATGACAGTCTCTTCAACAGCTGGTGTTGGCAAAACTGGACAGCTACATGCAAGAGAATGAAACGATTATTGTTTAACCCCATACACAAAAGTAAACACGAAATGCATCAAGGGCCTGAATGTAAGTCTTGAAACCATAAAACTCTTAGAAGACAACATAGGCAAAAATCTGAATATATGCATGAGCAACTTCTTCCTGAACGCATCTCCTTGAGCAAAGGAAACAAAAGCAAAAATGAACTCATGGGACTACATCAAACTAAAAAGTTTCTGTATGGCAAAGGTCACCATCAACAGAACAAAAAGGCATCCTACAGTATGGGAGAATATATTTGTAAATGACGTATCTGACAAGGGGTCAACATCCAAAATATAAAAAGAACTTACATGCTTCAACACCCAAAAAGCAAATAACCCAATTAAAAAATGGGCAGAGGATATGAAGAGACAGTTCTCCAAAGAAGAAATTCAGATGGCCAACAGACACATGAAAAGATACTCCACATCACTAATCATTGGGGAAATGCAAATTAAAACCACAGTGAGATATCACCTCACACCAGTAAGGATGGCCAGCATCCAAAAGACTAAGAACAACAAGTGCTGGCGAGGATGCAGAGAAAGGGGAACCCTCCTACACTGCTGGTGGGAATGTAAGCTAGTTCAACCATTGTGGAAAGCAATATGGAGGTTCCTCAAAAAACTAAAAATAGAAATACCATTTGATCCAGGAATCCCACTCCTTTAAATTTACCCAAAGAATACAACTTCCCAGATTCAAAGACATATGCACCCCTATGTTTATTGCAGCACTTTTTACAATAGCCCAGATATGGAAGCAACCTTAGTGTCAATCAGCAGATGAATGGATAAAGAAGAATGGTACATATACACAATGGAATACTATTCAGCCATAAGAAAGAACAAAATCCTGCCATTTGCAACAACATGGATGGAGCTGGAGGATATTATGCTCAGTGAAATAAGCCAGGCGGAGAAAGACAAGTGCCAAATGATTTCCCTCATTTGTGGAGTATAACAACGCAGCAAAACTGAAGGCATAAAATAGCAGCAGACTCAGAGACTCCAAGAAGGAACTAGTGGTTACCAAAGGGAAGGGGTGTGGGAGGGCGAGTGGGGAGGGTGGGAGGCGGGGATTGAGGGGTGTTTTGTTTAGTACACATGGTGTGAGGGATCACAGGGAAAACAATGTAGCACAGAGAAGGCAAATAATGAATCTGTGGCGTCTTACTACACTGAAGGACAGTGACTGCATTGGGGTATGGGTAGGGACTTGATAATATGGGTGTATGTAGTGACCACATTGTTTTTTCATGTGAAACCTTCATAAGAGTGTATATCAATAATACCTTAATAAAATTAAAAAAAATTTTTTTAATGAAATTTGAGTAAATCTGACTTTCATTAGAGGAGTATAATTTATCACATTAATTTAATCTTTAAAATACTCGATCTTACTTCCAGGATTTTGTTTTATGATTTCATGCACTTCCTTTCTTCTTCCTGTTTTATGTCTTTTGTTGTTTGACTTAGGTTTTCTTTATTACTCTTATGACCTGGGAGCTAATATACTGTGTATCGCTTCTTCTAGCTCCAGTGTGGAGTACCACCTGCACAATCATATGTAGCCCCTTGCTCATATACATAGAGGAGGGAAACGTTTACACTTCCCATGAATTCACATGGTCAGGGTAGACCAGGCATGTGGGGAGAAAGCCAGAGAATGATCTCAGCAGTGGAGTCAGCTTTACCTCTGTTCCAGAGTTTCCTAGTGTTCATGGCTGCAGCGTGACAGCCATCCCCCTTCACTGTGCCTGGTCGACCCTCACTGAAGGGGCACAGGCTGGTCAGGGATAAGCTGGTGACCTCCCAGGGCTGCTGGTGGACTTTAAACTCCATCTTCCTTGAATATCCCACCACCATCCCACTTTTCCTCCTTAGATCTGCCTTCAAAATATAACATGTTCATACAGTTCAAAGGCCAAAGACCCCCATTGGAAGGATGCACCTGTACCTGTCTTATCAGCTTACACTACCCTAAGCTGCCCTTGGCTCTTATCTTCTACCATTTTAAACACAACACCTGGTGATGAGTTGCTTTTTTTTTAATTGTGGTAAATATGCATAAATTTACTATCTTAACCATTTCTAAGTGTATAGTTCAGTAGTGTTAAATATATTCACATTATCATGTAACCAACCTACAGAACTTTTTCATCATGCAAAACTGAAAATCTGTACCCATTGCACAAGAACTCCCCATCTGCCTCCCCTTATCCCCTGGCAACCACCATTTCATTTTCTGTCTCTCTGATTTTGACTACTCTAAGTACCTCATATAAGTGGACTCATGCAGTGTTTATCTTTGTGACTGGCTTATTTCATTTGCATAATGTCCTAAAAATTTATCTATGTTATAGTATGCATCAGAATTTCCTTCCTTTCTTAGGTCTGAATAATGACCCATTGTAGGTATATCCCACATTTTGTTCATCCATTTATTCATTCATGGATGCTTGGGTCTCTTTCCTCTTGGTTATTGTGAGTAATGCCACTGTGAACATGAGTGTGCCTGCAGATATGGCCAGATGGACTTTGAAGTGTGATGATGTAGCTTCACTGTGCACATGAATCCACCCGGGGACCCTCTTAAAATGCGGATTTCAACTCAGGAAGTCTGGGGTGGGGCCCGGATGTTGCACTTCTGACAAGCTGTCCTTGCTCCTGCTCTATTGACCACACTTTGAGCATCAAGGCTGTGGACTCTCTACTTTGGCATCAGCTCTGAGTCTGAAACCTGGCTGTAACCCCAACAAGCTGTGCTAATTTAGTCAAGTTTCTTCGTCTCTCTGAACCTGTTTTCTCTACATAGTAGGAGAATAAAGTGCATCTCCTTCATTGGTCTGTTGTGAGGATTAAATGTTCTTATACGTGTTTGCCTTAGCACCCTGACAAGCACAGAGCAAGTGTGTGAGGTTTGGTGGCTATTTTCACTATTCTAGTACAAGAAAACCTGTGTTAGTAAGCCTATGGGAGGAGATGCTCCACCAGCACCCTTGCTGAGGCAAAGATATTAAATCAGGGATTCCAGGTCAAGAAAAATAGCAGTGAGTGGCAGGAACTTGGTGAGGAGGGGTGAGATCTTTGGTGACCACCTTGCTCATCATCTGGTTCCCTGGGGATTCTCTTTTCCACACATAAAATGCGGCCTCTCATTCCTGACCGATTGCCCATGCCCTCTTCAGGCCACCCCCTTCCCCCAGTTATTTGTAAAGTCATCATGTCCAACAGTGGGGCATTTCCTGGAATTGGTGACCTTGTGTCTTCCGGCTGAAACTTGGCCACCAGGAAATCCCCTCTGGACGGAGCTAGCTGTTGTCCTCAGACACTCATCTGGGTACCTGTGCTTGGGCGACCAGAGGGAGGCCCAGCTGGAAGCTCTTGTCTGAAGTAAATACACCACTGAGCATGCGGAGTCCCTGGCAGGATCTATGCTCCCCCATGAGTTTTCCTCGGTGCCCAAAGTTTAAGTGAAAAGGCAAGTGCCAGAGTCTCACAGGTCCCAGAACGGGGGGTGATGTGAGGGCTCAGGAGGGCCAGGGTGGCCCCCAGTGAGCCCCAGGCCAGCTGGACACAGGGACACACCCCACTGCTAGAGGCTGCATAAGCATTTCAGGTGTCCCAGCATTCTATTTTTCAAAATGTAAGACACTAAGGCTTAAAATGAGTAAAATTTTCAACTAGGAAGAAGAGGAGGCAGCAGGATTCCGTTCTTGGTGTGACTCCAGCATTTGCCTTATAGAAATCCAAGTTACATGACATGAGAGCCCAGCTCTTCGTACCTTTGCAAATTTGGGAGGGCCAAGGGTATTCACCATCACCACCACCACTGGAGAAATCAGAGGCTTTATTGCTTTCAGCATGTTTTCCCTCCATTTTCCTCAGTGACTGCAGGGCTTAAAATAAAAAGTAAGTTATTTTCACAAAAAAATGTGAATCTTCAATGGACAACGGAGGCAATAGGTGACAGAGTTGCAAAAACAGCAAAGATGTCCCCTGAAAATTTCAGATAATCACCATTAAAGATTCAGGAAATAGTTAAATAGCTGGCCTCTTGTCCATGGACGTGCTGGTTTAAAAGGCTGTTTTCTTCACCATACCAGACCCACTAAATTGGACTGGGGGGGAGAGGGAAGTGATCCAATGATCACAAAGATTGAAATACTCTGCACAAAAGAATTGACATGAACCTTGATTTTAACCTACAAGTGCTAGGAGCATGTCCTCAATTCTTTAGTCCCACGGAAAAACCGAGAAAACGAAATTTAGACCTGGCAGAGCTTCCCAAAGGTGACTACCAGTGGTCACCTTCTTCTTGGTGGGGTCCCCCAATGGCAGCCCATGAAGAGTGGACAGAGAAAGCTTCCCAGCGGCTCCGCACTCCCTGCCCCCAGCCTGCAGAGAGGATGGAGGTAGGAATACATCGGAAGAACCTTTCCTTCTGCCTGGGCACAGAGCCAAAGCAGGCTCCGGAAAGCTGGGCAGGAACCAGCCCTTTGCACTGACTACTTCTTCTTGGTTCCTGAGCATTTCATTACAGTTAAAATAACCTCACTACGAACGAAGCAGCAGCTGGTTTTGAAATTCCAATCATCATCTGTCATTCCTCTATTCATTTCTTCAAGAACGTTTATGAACTATTAGGTTCACAGTCTCTCCACTGTACCCACGGACATTATCACTAATCATGGAGAGGAAGATGGGGAGAGGAGGAGGCAGTTGAGAAAGAAAGAGAAAAGGTTCCAGGTGCAAGATTCTGGGCCACTGAGCCAAACCCACAGTTTCTGGGAGTATCTCTGATGAGATGATGCAATGTCTGTGTGGACAAGTGCAGACTTCGGAGCCAGACTAGCTGAGTTTGAGCCTTGGCTCTGTGACCTTAGGCAAGTTATTTGACCTCTCTGTGTCTGTGTTTTCTGATCAAAGAAGTGTGGATAATAACAGTGCCTACATCTCAGAGGGTCATGATGATTAAATAAGTAAGCACCACCAAGTGGTCAACAGTCCCTGGCACAGGCTGTTGGACACATCTTAGGAATTATTATTTTTGTTATTGTTATGATGTGAGATAACTAGAAAATAATGGCGGGCACCACAGATGGCAGAATGAGCTCTGCCTGGGGTGGTGTTCCCGGTGTGTGAAGTTCATGGTACCAGACACACCTTGAAGGGCAGGAGTGGTCTGGCTGTTCCATCAAGCCTTGAAGGGAGTTTGGACGGGGAAGCACACGATAAGAAAATCCACCTGGAGGTGGAGATGAGGAGGTGGAGGAGGAGGAAACCCCTGTCAGGTCAAGGTGTGGTGACCAGCTGCAGGGCTGCCAGTGATCCCAGTAGCAAGCCCAGTCAAAGCCAGTCATTAACCCAAGAAGCTACATGATGAAAGAAGAACTTTATAGAGATGAAGCAAATGGCAATGTGCAGATGGGGTCTGTGTGAATGGTGCCTCCAGAACAGCACGATGTCCCATCCCAGAATAGCATTTACAATGTCATCAAAACTATTCTCAATTCTTTATGTTTATTAATCATTTGATCCTCACATCAACCTCATGAGAGAGGCTACTTTTATTCCCATGGTTAATAGATGGGTGCTGAGGCATAGAGAAGTTATAAAACTTGTCCAGGGTCATACAGCCATTTTATAACAGAGTTAGGATTTGAACTCAGTGAGTCCTTGCTCTTAAACATTGTACCATACAACTAAGGTTTATTAAGGGTTACTATGTATCACATTGAAAGCCACTTAATTCTCATAACAATCCTATGAGCTTAGTACTACTTTATTATTCTATTTTACAGAAAAGAAAACTAAGGCTTAGAGAGATGAAGTCACTTCTTCAAGGTCGCAGAACTAGTAAGTGGCATAGCCTTGCATCCAAGCAGTCTGGCCCATGAGCTGGCCCTCATAGCTTCTGCCACAGAAAGCAACAGAATCAGTCAGGAGAAAAAGGACAAGAGGAGGAGAAAATAATTTCTAAGCATGCACAATCTAAAGAGCCCTAAAACAGCAGAAATATTGGGGTGGGGCCAAGCTGAGTGCTGAGAGGTCGTGAGACTGGACTAAAAGGTCCTTGGTTTTATGACTCAGGGTTCAACTTTTAGGCAGAAAACACAAGTTTAGAACACCATAATTTATATTTCTTGGCAAGACTCAAACTACAGGAACTCTGAGAAACTCAGATATAGTGATTTCTTCCACTCCTGGATCTAGAGACTGGTCACACTCAAAGAGTGTGTGAATGCCAGGTCACACTCTTCCTGACCCTTCAGTGGTTGTTTACCCACCGTTCAACAGGGCACAAGGCACTAATCCAGAACCTGCAGCCCTCAATCCGGCTCTAACATTTCAGGGCATGTAAGCAGAAAGCTGTAATGAAAAGAAGTCACTAACACTAACTGGCAGTTTTCTGAAACACTCTTGCAGATTCTCCGTGAGCATGGACTAGCAGAGGAGGACCCACTGAGGCAAAAACGAGCAGGTATGTAGACTCTTTGCTTGGCAATCTCTTCTAGTAAGTCTGATCAAATGACATTCGTTGTGACCTTCCAGAACACTGTGATCCAGGTAATTCAGTCTCCAAGCATACCAGGAGTCCCTTCTAGAAGTAATTACAAAAGCACTCCATTCTCTCCTCTATCAAATGATGTTAAATGGATCTTAGCAACATTTTACAACCTTGCCTGCCTCCCGCATTACCACTTCTCGGGTCCTGAGGATTGATTTCCCTGTGGTTCTCTCCTCAGCTGCCCTCCGCCAGCACCAAAAAGATTACTTCTGTTCTCTCAACCCAGTAACCATTCTTCCTGCCTTTTTCCCCCAACCTCTCCTCTCTCAGCACTTCATTTTGTGAATCTATTTAACCACTAGACTCAAGTCCTCTCCTCCGTCTCCCACTCCAATTTTCCCACTAAACTAAAATAAAGTGGTCTAGAAAATACAGGGCTCTGCCTTTTGGAGAGTTGAAAGTGGGTAAGAGCTGTGAACACTCATCCCCTAATCCTTGGTGTCCCACTCGCATGTGAGAGCCTGGGGACGTGTCATTGTACATCTGCAGGCTAGACTTTCCCAGGACCACATCATCCCACTTTCCTCCCAGGACCCTTTCAAATACACCAATTGGATTTCATTATTTCCCATCCCAAAGTGCTTCATGGGCTCGCAGTTGCCTTGGAGATAAAATCCAACCACCTGCTGGAGCCTTACCAGACCCTACATGCTTTTCCCACTTGTTCTTCTGTTCCCTTTCACACGGTGGATGTCCCACCCACCATCCCTCTTTACTTGTCTGGGGATGCTGACTTAAGTCTCAGTTTACATGGGCCCCCGCCATGTAAGGCTTTCCTTTGATGGATTCTCCAGACAGGGAGGGGCTGCTTTTCTTGGTTCCCACTGCACTGGAGACATCCCCCTAGCAGTTCTTGTCCCTGCACATTGCAATTATATTGCTTCCTGTTTGTCATCCCCTCGACGTGAGTCCCCTTGAACTCTTCATCTGTGTAGCCTGGCGTCTAGCCCAGTTTTTCAACAGATGAGTGAACAATTGAAGAGAGGACTCGTTTCTTTCATTGCTACCCCTTTGTAAGTTCAGAGGATATGTTCCTATCGCTAAGAGTCTGCTGACCTAGGGGCTGTACCAACTGTGTAGAAAGTAAAATTCTCAACTTTCAGCATTGTGATTGAATCATTTTCCAGGCATGCTGAGACTTGGTCTATGCTGTCTTGTGGTCTAACAGAGACACTAGGCTGCCAGAGGGCAGGCTTTCCCTGAGGTCAAGACAGAGGTATCTATCTGTTGGAGGCCCTCTCAGTGTAGTAACCAGACCCAACTGTCACCCAGTGCTTGCAACGACCGGTTTATCAAGTTCAAAATATTCATTGGAAAGTCATGCCACTGATCATTTTTCCTTCCCTTCCCTTCCTTTCTGTTTCAGCCTGGTCTGATATCCCCATGGGCCCCTCATTCCCCCACTCTTCCTCTTTTCCCTGAGGTGGTCTGAATTGAAGCACAGATAATACCTTCGGTGCTTTAAAGTGGGTATCGCTGCATCTGCCCCATCCCTGCAGCTCTCCTGCACTCCATGACAGAAACACGGCCTGAGATGTCCCCATGAGGTATTTTGAACATCAAACTATTGTTGGCGAGTTCTAGCTCCAGGTTTCTGCCTGGTTCTTCTAGGGCTCAGTCTGCCAGCTCTCTCGGGGCAGTTGGTGACCATACAGCCGTAAGAGCAATGTCTTCCTGCACTTCTGAGCCCAGCTCTCTGTGATCCATGGAGTTGGCCCTTGGGAAGGAAACCATTTCTCCATCTAAGGATTTGACATTCCAAATTTTCCAGATGTACTTGCATTAAAAACAATCATGTGGATGAAAAATCACCATGAAAACATGTTTTCCATTTATTATGCATGGTTCTCTGTGCTGTTGGCCCTCTAGAGTCATTTTGGAAGTGTTAATGACTCAACTGCTCATCCACAGAAGATAAATTGTCCTTGGTACTGTTACAAAACCACTGAAGAAAGACATGGCCATGGAAAGGCCTGGGCTCTGGGCTGCAGATACCGGAATATAAGTTGCAATTAAAAGCTTCACTGTCCAGAAAAGCTGTGGAGGAAAGCAAGAGCAAGGTGACCTTCAGCAGTTCCCAGTGGAGGTGTCTGTATTCTGCTGGGTGTGTTAATTAAATGAGGTGATAGGATCAGGCTCTGATTTTCAGATATATTCCCTTTCACATACACATACGTCTCCCTTTCTGGAGCCTTAATGCCAGAAAAGGACAAACAAAGCTTCCAAGAAAAAGAGAATTCTCAAAAGGAATTTCCTTTTGAGGCATTGGACTAATCTTTAAGGTTTGGGACAGAATCATCTTTAAAGGTGGGATGAATACTCATATTTATTCTCAGAGTACTCTGGACTTCTTCCTAAGTCACTTTGTGGTATATAGCTTCACTGGGCCCAGGAGATATATGTGTAAATCACATATATCTGCATCTCACATATATATCACACATAAGCACATATATGCATATACAAATATATGTAACTTATATGCATATATATGTATGTATGTGAGTTACTGCCTTATAGGGATGTCAAAAGGATTAAATAATATGTACATACTACTTTAAAAATATTTTTAATAAAATCTTCTCAGGGGTCATTTGTTTTTGTTTGTTAAAAATTTTTTTTATTAAAAACAAAGACAATTGGTTTATTTATATAAATAGTATTACATTTGAAAGAGCCTGAAATATCCCTGGTAGAGAGAAAGTCCCATGTAACTACTAAAGGCAGGGGAATGGATGCCATGATAAAAGAGTTAGCATTTTAAGAAAATTATTTAAAAATGTTATTGGGGAAGAGAAGTCTGCACAAAAATGCAGAGGCCCAAGGCCAGTATGAGTGTGAATCTGTCTGTTAGAGCAGAGTGGCTGCCAGGGAATAGAGGGAAATAAGGATGGACTGAAGCATCCAGAAGTATGTCCCACTTTGACCAGGAAGTGGATTCTAGACCAGCTGAGAGGCTGGCATTGAGAAAGGACTGATGGAAGGAGCGTCTGAAATGAAAATTAGTCTGATGGCTATGGCTGAATGAATTAGATGAAGAAGTCAGTGCTGGGTAACCAGCACTGAGGTCCAGCAGTGTGGACCGTCATCACCTGGGCCCTGGAAAGAAAAGGGAAGTAGTAACGGAATGTCTGGGAAAGGTGTTTTGAGAGGATCAGAGGACTTGGAGACAGATTTCGCATGGAAGTGAAGGGCAGTAATGACCCATATGACACCCCCACAGAGCACAGACCTGGGTGATTTGGAGATGTGCAGGCCACAGGTAGAAACCAGAGTGGGAATGAAAACTGTATTTGGAAGTTCTGCCAAGATAGATAAGCTCAGAACTTAGTCTTAAGGGTATCTTCATAGGGGACTGAAAACAGACATAACACATAGAAGCAACACAAACGTGTCTGCTTTGCCGATTTGTGAAATTCTCCCTGCCAGGTTTCTGAGCTTGATTGGGAACGTGTCTTGGGCCCTGAAGAGTCCCCACTGGTTTTCCTTTGGCTTCAAAAGGAATAGCTAGTAGGAAACAAATTTTTGAGAAAAGGAGATCCCAGATGCCCTAATCCTGTGATGAAGGCACTGACACTGTCACACTGATGTAGTGAGAGCAAGGTCCTGCCATGTTGGGTTGCTGGCTGCAGTGTGCAAACCCTGGCCTTTCTCCAGACCTGGCAGCTGGGGTGAGCTGGCCCTTTTTGATCTGGATCCAGGAAATGTGCATTTTCCAGGTTGAGGAATAGATTTTGGTGGGGGTTGTGGCTTTAATGTTTCTTGTGGTTTCGTGGCATTTAGTGCTCAGAACAGGCAGTAGTGGAGGTAGAGTAAAATGAGAAGGTTGGAGGTGTTAACCTATTGTTTGGGTTCATTTTTACAGTTGACCTTTAATGTCGGGAGCACTTTTTTCTTTTAGTTTCTGATTAGCTTGTTTGTTCATTGCTTCATGATCATAAAGGTGAGACCAGATTGGAACACCATTTGTTTATCTTGACCTACCAGCAGACATCTGCCTAGAATATAATCATTTATTATAGTCAGTGTTATGATTTCTACCTGCTCTTTCAGAATGGCTATTACATGCCAGACAGTTTGCTGGGGGTCTTCATTCAGTATCCAAACTCTTTAACAACAGTTCTGCAGAGAAGATTCCCCACAGTTTCCAGATGAGCAAAGTGTGGCTCACTGAGGTTACATAGCCTTCCCAAAGAAGAGGGCATTCCACCCCAACTCTCTCTGCCTCCAGAGTCCAGGCTCCCAGTTAAGAGTCACAGTTTTCAATATGTGTTTCTGGCTCTCGCGTGCGAGGGCCCATTCCGTGATTCCTGGGGCAGCTTTGTAGAGTAACCGGCACCAGTGTCTCCATCTTACTAGGAAAAGAACTTTATGCGGGGCTGACTTGGATGGTTTGGGTATGTGATGAGCTGGTAGAATTGATTCTCCTCTCCAGGCTTCCCAGCCCAGTGTTTTGTGATACAATGCTCCCTGCCCTCTCCTCCACTCACACCAGCCAGGTAAGCCATGGCCTGGGATTCTGACAGTTTTCTCCTGTGTGGATAAATGTTTCTAAAACCTAAGGGGAGAACAAGACCCTGTGACCGTGTGCTGACACTGGTACAACAGGACACGGGTGATGTAGCCAAATGGCTACCTACCAGAACATGTCCAGAAACAGGCAGAAGAGCAGGTATTTTTCAATTTTTACTTGCTTTAGGTCTAAGGGGGAGAAGCAAGGGAGAAATCTTCAGCGATAAAGAAGCATTGCCCCCTTTGGACAAGGGAAAACCGCACCAACTCTTTTCTCCCGGATGAAGTCAGCGGGCTTCATTCTCTTGCAGGCAGGGATTGATTTTTGCATCTACTTAGGCTCTGACTTCTGAGAAGCCATAATTCCCATTAGGGTTTCCAGTCAAAAATAGTACTGTTTGCTTAAACAGCTGTGATTAATACCCAGAACTACTTGTCGAAGTCTGTGGCCAACTTTCCAGAAATGTCTCTTGAGATAAGTGCTGTGTGGTGGCAGGCAGTGATTTATGGGAAAGGAGAGGGGAAATCCTTGTTGGTTCATGCCTCCTGGGCCTGTAGATAGGCCTCTGTCTGTGACACTGGTGACACCTGGGATGTGCTACCTTCCACTCGGGGCATTGGTGAGTAAGAAAAATTCAAACAAACACGAAGGCAAAGGGCCCTGAGAGAAAGAAAACATTAAACCATCTAGAATGAGATGGTCCTCCAGCAGCAGAGGAGCATGGAAGGGCCTCTAAAATACACCCTCACACAGAGTTGGGGAAATGTCCTCTGTTCCTCCTGGGTCCCATATAGCCCCGGGCTTTACTTTCCCAAGTGCTCAAGGCCTCAGGTTTTGGGAGAGGTAAGGCCAAAAGGATTCGGCATTTCTACTGCAAACCGTGGGCCTGTCTGAGGACTGTGAGCAGAGGGTGCCTCTGATCCCACCTGTGTGCAGATCATGCTGACACCTGAGCATCTGAGCTACTTCCCTAAATCTCTGATCCTTGCCCAAGGGCATTTCAAGGACAGAAGGTCCAGAGGCAGTTCATGTTCCACTTGCCATAAAACCATGACACTCCTGCTGGGAAGGAATGACCCAAATCAGGAGGGCCACCTTCTTGGTATTCCTCAAACAAGCCAAGGAAGTTGCTATCTTAGGGCCTTCATGCTCGTTTTCTCTTCTTAGAGAGAGATTCCCTGAATATCAGCATGGCCATTCCCTCACTTCATTCGTGCCTTTCCTCAAAACTTACCACTTTAGAAAGGTCTTTTCTACAGTCAAAACAAAACAAACTGAAATACTCCACCCCATTCTGCCTGCCACTCTTGCTTCCTTGCCCTGCTGTAGTTTTCTCCACGCCCTTTAGAACTGCCTGACATTGAAGTTTGAACTTACTGCTTGCCTCCTGCATGAGGATGGAAGACCCATGGAGCAGAGCTTGCTTCTGATTTACCCTGTGTGCCCAGCACCTCACACAGTGCTTGGGAAATAGTACACGTCTTTTAAAAATAGTAAATTTGTTTATAAATCAATAAATCAAAGAACAAACAAATAAACCTAGCAAGGCTTACTGTCTAAACTGATCAGTGTCCATGGCAATGGGTCACAATGTATTTTTCCTCTGTGTGAATTTCTAAGACATTTATTATGCTGAATCAAATTGAATAAAGTATTAGATAATTCTTCCATTTATTATTAATAATTTTGCCTTTGAATTTGATTTTATATTTAAATTAACTTTGGGAATTGCCATACCAAGTTCTAAAGACATATTTAATAATAATGCCTTATACTTGTTATAGTACTTTAAAGTTTACAAATGGTCACTTTCATTATCTTCTTCCATTTGAGTGGTGGAAGGGTATGCTTAAAAGAAACTTTGGAGTCAGGAAAACATGGTGTCAAACCCCATTTTTGACATTTGCTATTGGTGTGGTTTCAGCCTTTTAGGCCTCGGTTTTGTCATCTGCAGAATCTGCAAAATGGGGGTATGTGTGCTGTCCTCATGGCCCAGAACTGACCAGACAGTGAATAAATGGTATTTGTAATTATTACTGTTATTTTTATAATCACCTCTGATCCATCTAGTATTCCTGAAGAAAGAGGTGAGCGCTCTGCTTGGAGCCGGGCCAGCCGTTTGCTCCCATAGGAACAGCCCCGGGAGGTGTCTGAAAACAAAGAGCAAAGCAAAAGCAGGAAAAAAAGAACAAAGTTAGGCGCTCATATTGGCTTTTCAGGGTTACCTTCTCTGTGTCCTCACTTGGATTAGAGCATTAGACCCCAAACCTGCTTGATCACCAGAATCACCAATGGGAACTGAAAAAAAATACAGATTTCTGGGCTTAACGCATGAAGATTTTACTTTGGCGCTCCTAGGTTGAGTTTGCAGAATATCTGTGTGTGTAGAATTACCTAGATGTGTCTAAATCATCAGTTAAGGGCAGGAACCCCTGGAAAGGATGACTTCAAAGGGCAAGCCCATAGCCTTCAGAGGTACTATAATATTTTTGAGCCTGCTTTGAAGAACTGACTATTTTCATGGAGAAGACATTTCCTTCCTATTAGAGGTTCCCCATCCTTACCAGTCCTCAGGGATAAATGACACTCAGGGAGAGAGTTATTCTGAAACTCCTTAGAAGCTGTTGAAAAACATAAAAGGTGGATGAAGGAAAGAGAACCTTCAAGGCTGATACTTTAACGAATAGCTGCACAAATCCCATAGACTGGAACTCGGTCAAGTCATAGGAACTCTTGTCTTAGTATTTTAAGCTTTTGGCGCAGCTCCTCGTGAGATCTCATTGGAAGGACTGGCTTGGTTTCAGTGGGAATGATGAAACTGATGAATCATCCTTTGCTTTCCAGGCATATACACTTGCTCTGCAATTATGTCTAAAAAGAGCACAGAAAGGTGGGCTTAGGGCAGGATGATAGAAATGGCCCCCTGGCAGGATGATGTTATGCTGGGATCAGACCCTGGGATGCAACAATGCCGATGATAGGACTGTTAATGACCTCACTCATCTAAAAAGCAGTTACCGTCCAGGAAATCCTGTTTACATTCATGGGAGAAGAGTAGATTGACCAAGGCAAAGAGGATCCTGGAGCTGGTGAATCTCCTGGAGAATATAAACATGGCTGCATTACTTTTCAAGAAAAAAAATGTGCTCTAAGACAGACCTTGTACGTATCATGCAGCCGCCCCCTTGTAAATGTTCCCAGAGGGCAACGTACTGTTTGTAAAGTTAAGATCACAGAAGTTAAGATTAGCAGTTCTTCCAGGAAGCCGGTTGTCATCACAGAACCATTTGAGAATCAGAAAGAAAACAGGAAATTTGAGGCAATGCCATGATAGCATGACAGACTGTGATTCCACACTGGGTTTTAAAAGTCACTTTGTTCTACTTGTAAATACATTTTTATAAGGAGAAAATATACCTTAAGATGTATTCTTAAATTAAGAAAATGTGCAAACTTTTTTTTAACAGTTTAAGTTAATTACAAGTTAAATGATGCCAAAATGAAGTAATTCTCAACAAGGTTAATCGTAAAACCAACCTCTAAGATAAGCATAGTTTATAATTCTGAATGAAGAAGTATTACAGCTTTCTGAAATAAACATTTATCAATTGGAGTTTCACATAATAAATTCCCTCTATTTTAGTGCTTCAAGTCAATATTCCTTGGGAAATTTAAAACAAATCTTGTAATGTTATGGGAAAATTCTTTGCTCTTTCAGAAAACAAACATAGAATTTTAATTTTATGGTAAAATATACATCATACTTCCAGATTTGACCGAAGATTTAAAGTAATAGTTTTGCAAGTATTCACTAATCTTTTCCTTATTTGACTAACGAGATAAAATAAGCCACAACTTGTCTTCTCAATGCATCTCTGTTAAAAATTCTATTCTTGAAAGGGTCTTCATTAGCTATGAATCTAGCCCATGGCTTCTGTTCCGATTATGTATTTCAGCCATGAATGAGCCAAAGATTCTGGCAGAGACAGAGAATTGAATCTGTGATTCAACTCAGTTTCAGGCTTAACAAGTTAAGTCCCAGGTTTAAGGCATGTATTTATTATGTGGTGTGCTCTATGCCAGATGGAGTGAATAAGGTCATGATAAGTGAAAGAAATAGTCCCTGCCCTTGAGAAGCTTACAGTTAGTGGACCAGACATGAGGTAATGCAGGAAACTAGGAAGGTACTCCAATCTGTACACTGTCTGGCTTGCCTGCAGTGGGCGTGTGTTGGAAGACAGATGCATCTAGAATGCCAGCCAGTCAACCAACCTGGAGACAATTTGTAAAAGCAATGAAGTGCTGAAGATATCTTTTATTTTACTTTAAAATTTGCCAAAATTGCTTTTGTTGAGTACCTGCCATGTTCTGGATACCAGAAACACAGTATAAGGAAAAAGAGCCCATATTGTGTACATAGACTAAGAGCAAAGGGAATTAACTAGATGACTTTTCATGTCATGCATAGCTCAGCTCTCAAAACACAAGCATGTCAGTTGAATGGTGTTGGAAACCCATTGACTCATTCCTGCGAGTCAGGGCACTTATTGGCCAGACTGTTGCCAAGGCCTCCCTGATTCTGTCCCTTACAATCCATTCTCCACACAGCAGGGCTTGGACACCAAGGAGCGGGGTGTGGGAATGGAGAGGAAGGATAAGTCCTCCGTTTAGCCTGTGAGTCCTTCCAATGGCCTGAGGCCACCACACTGGGACCAGATCGATCAGCTGCCTTTCTTCTTCAATAGTGAAGTCATAGCACCATGAAGGCGGCTGCTGGTGGTGAAGTCAATCAACTCTTCTTTTTCTCTAAAAAGTTTCATTAGAAATTCTTAGAGGCTGATGCGCCCAGCATCCGCCTATTTCATGTCAATACCTTTAAGTGCTGAAATGTCCATCACATCCCCTCTGTTGCCCATGGGGAGATCTCATGGCCTTCGTGTGCTTTCGTTGTAGTTGCTACGAATAATGCAGCAGCTGAAGAGTTCACTGTTGATATTGAGATTGGTTTTGAAAATGCCTCCTTCCTGGAGCCTACGAAAGCTTACTTGAACAGCCTCAGCTTTCCACTTCAAGGGAATAGCACTGGCCAAGCCACTCACATTTTGAGCATAGCAGTGACAACAGGTGCGTAAAAGATCCATTGCTTTAGAATGGAGGACTGGGCTTATCAGGAGTAAGGCTGTCTGAGCTCCTTACTATTAGAACTAATTATACTTAGTGGGTAAGTAAAATGACCCTACAGGCCTAATGAGTGACTTTATGACTTCACAGCTTACCAGTACAAACCCTATTGTCAATCTCTTCAGCCAGTTTCCTTATTTTGACTGGTGGCCAAATGTTTGCTTGGGGCTTTGTGTGTTGGGTTTCACAAAGTGGCCCCAAGATACTGCTGGATCCTTCATGACAGACTGCTCAGTCCTCTTCCCCTGGGCTGTCCCTTGGAACAGCAGGACTGCTGATATTCATAAAAAACAAGTTCCCTTCTCTTTGACACCATAGGTCGGAAAATAGAGACCAGGTACATGTCTTAATCAGAAGCAAGGCATGAAACAGAAACACCCAGGCGATGGGATTGGACTTTCTGGCCACTGACTCCCTTTTCAGATCATGATAGCTTTTCCATTTCCCAGGGGACTATGACCTGGGCAGCTATGAGATGGGACAGCCCCTTGTCCTAAAAAAGTCTACTGCTTTGTAAACTGCAAAGCACCAACAGATGCTAGGGTTTCTGATTCTAAAATGGAGGCAAGAAGAAACTTCTTGTTTTTAAAAATCATTTTAAATTCTCACATTTCAGTCTATCACAATATCAGTGTAGGCATCTTAATTTTTGATTCTTAATATAGACTACTTGAACCTGGAATGGTTGTCTTTAAGTTCCCTTTAGATGTCCCTGCCTACCAAATTCTCCATTAGCATTAATTTCCTTGAGTTAGTGGTTCTATAAAACCTAACCTCAGCAGTGATATGCCATCATTTCTGCTATATTCTATTGGTCACATAGACCAACTCTAGTACAATATGAGCAGGAAATACAAAAGGGTGTGTATACCTAGAGGCAAGGGTGATCAGGGGCCATCTTGGAGGCTGGCTGCCACACACTCTGTGTCCAGGAATCTGTTTCTCATGTTATCACTGTAGTCATCACCTGGGAAAGTGAGAGTGGTCACGTTTTAGATGTCCCTGCCTAACAACATGGTGATGCCAACAGAATTGCGTGACTCTCATGTAGTACTATTCAACTTCTCAGAAGGGTGATATGAAGTTGAGTTGAGATTTCATACAAGTATAAATCCTTAATAGTCTACAAGTGCAAAATACTTGTCTATAATACTATAAGTGGTGCCCACCTTCTCTCTCTTCAACTGTCTGCTTGATGATAGTCTGCAGACCCAGTGGAAATGAAATCTGGTGCTCTTGTGAGACAGGCTATAAATGGCCTCAGGAAAAGTGCCTTCACAATATCATTTGTCAAGAGCATGATAGCTCCCTGACAGGGCATCGTTGCAGTTGCCTTAAAGGACTGCCTTCAAAGGGACCTTTTTGCCAGCTCCAGGGAGGTAAGCAACTGCTCATTAAATGTTTGTTTGTTGAGCATCTATTTGATATCAGCTCAAGCAAATGTTTCTCTGTCTTGTGTGTACTCCAATGCTAACATGAGATTTTTAAATATTGCCCTGTGCTTTTCAGCAGATGTTACCCTGAGAATGTCAGTCAGACTCGATGTGGGCTTTCAAGAAGAGCTCAGGAACTCTTCCTCTGCCCTCTATAGGTCCTACAAGACTGACTTGGAAACAGCGGTAGGTTTTGGCCCCAGGAGCTGAACTCTCTGTGTTGAATGAAATCTATTGCATTTATAGTGGGTAGTTTGCTTGGATCTGCCAGAATTTATGAATGTGAATGTCAAAATTATCCTTATGCAACTAGGATGATGAATTTAAAAATGCTCAAAATTAAACAGTGTTCAGAAGATGACATGACATCATCTTGACCTATAGGTGGAACTTCTTCCCAAGGCAGAATTGATTCAGATAAGATTTGTTGTCATCAATTCACTGAAACCTATTCAGAGTCCCAAGACCTGGTCTAGAATCAGCAGATGGTGCATTTCTCTCCACCTTTACACACCACATGGATGAAACCCCTAACATCTTTTGGGAAGACTAGCCCAAGGCCGACACAGAAGGTCCCAAACCACTGTACACTAGAGGTCAATGGGCATTCACAATTAAAAGATTTAAGTTTACTCATGCAAAAATAGAAAATATTCCCTGAGTGTTAACTGTGTGCTGTACACTATCCTAAGTGTTTCACATTGAATTAGTTCACCTAAACCTATGCTTGAGTTAACTCACTTGGCATAGAGCTTCCCAGTTGGTGTGGCATAAATTATAACAGGTGGGCAGAGATAATGACTTCCCTTAACTCTCTGGACAGCTGAGCCTCTGCCTTCAGGCCAGGATCAGCCTTCCGCACACCCCAGTGTATCACACAAATATTTACCATTTTCCATGGGTGCCATGTTGAAGAGCTGATACAGAAGAGCTCTTGGACATTTGGCCTGTAATAGTTCTGTACAGCATGAGAATCTCACACACACACACACACACACACACAATTATTTTTTGACAGAAGACAGAGTTACATATTAATCTCTGGATCTCACCCATCCAGATACCTGACACCAGGCATTGCATATTGCCTCTGCTCTGTAAATGTGACTTGAACCAAATTGAACCTCCTGAAGGGTTGGTATTCAGAGAAACAAAGTGGCGTAAAGACATCATCAAAACTACATTGGTTCAACTGAGCTGCAATATGTTAAGTGAGGGATCAGGCAGCGTGGCAGCCATGAGAATGCACGTAGCAGGTCTCCAACTACAGGAAATGTGATTGCTCAAGGGCTCTAGCTGCTGCCTCTGAAATCCACCGCAGTGTTTGCTGCTCACAGGAGCTCTGTGGCCGGCTGACCTGGGACTCATTTAAGGCGTTGCTGATCCTTCTGTCTCAGTCTAGGATGATTTCATCTTTCACTTGGGGTCTCGTGGCTCTCCCTGCCTTCCCCCCGCCTCCCCATTTTCCCTTCTAGGCATTGCCTGGAGTAAACATTTTGTACATTTAATCCAGTGTTTGCTTTTTGGAGAAGCCAGACCAACATAAGTGGATAGGAATTACTCCTTCAAAGATCTGCCAATACCATTGCTAACAAAATACACAGGGAAAACATTAATTTAGGGTGATAAGGAATATGTTCTCTCTTACTCTGTTTCAAATCTTTGACATCCCTCTCACTGGACCTTGATGCATAACATGTGTTTTGCTTTATTTTCCAGTTCCGAAAAGGTTACAGTATTTTACCAGGCTTCAAATTGGTGACTGTGACAGAGTTCCGGTAAGAATGCTGTAATTGGGTCATTTCTATCCGATGGCAGAGACCAACATGTTAGCAGAGAAAAAGCCCTTTGGAGGGACATCACCTGGGACGTTCAAGAGTATCAATTTGATAGAGGTGAAGGCAATGCCAGATTGCCGGGACTTAGAGGGGAAGGAAATATTGAGAACCGAGCTTACTATTTAGAGATGTACTTAAGGAGAAGGAAGATGAGAAGAAGACTTGTGATCATTCTGCGCATGGAAGAATTTTGCAGACAAAGATATGAGCTGAGTTTGCAGTCTAGGGAGTTCAAAATACAAAAATGAAATAATGTCATGCAACAATGCCATTATTCAGGAAAAGTTGGCTAACAAACCACAACCACAGAGTTGCATGCTGCTTGTGACTGGCTCCCCTGTATGACAGTTAGGTACCCTGGCAGCCCTGAGTGGGTTTTCACAGTGTTTCAAAGTTGCAGTTTTAAAAATTAAGAATGTCTATAGAAACATTCAAGATTTTGGCTTCCCTTGAAATTCAGTATATATACTAACCCTGGGTCAGCACAGCTGGATGACACCAGTCTCTGCATTTTGACTGCTATCCTATGACCAGATTATGTGATTCAGTTCATTCATCCCCTTCTGGCTATTTCTCATTTACATTACCCATCAGTGGACATTTGAGGATGCAAACCCTGCCTCAGGGTTTCAACTAGAGCTTGAAAAGCAGGTTGATTTCAGTGAACCCTTGAAGATACAGTGCCCAAGCTGTTCCTGCCATTCTGTTTTCCCACGCAAATAAACCAGAAAGATCTAGACTCTTCCAGGTCAGTTACTGCTTTACTGAACTGAGTGGTCTCCATCCAGGCCCGGAAGTGTGGTTGTGGACTATGAGATCAAGACTATAACACCGTCACTTGAATTAATGCATAAAGCAAATGAGCAAGTGGTAAAGAACCTCAATCAAACCTACAAAATGGACGACAATTCCTTTCATGTAGTTAATAATAGTAAGTTGGACATTGCTACATTTTCCAATACATAGATTCTACTTAGATATGGTAATGGAAACTTGGATATTACAATGTCCTCGGTGGACACTCTTCTGCTCCTGGCACAGCGGTTTATGTTTAAGTTAGCTGGTGTGGCTTTTTCCTAAGCAAATGTGTAATTTTCCTCCAGATTATTTGAAATATTGAAAATAGCTTTGGAATGTCCATTACCACCACTGAGGAATCTTAAGTGTGCAAAGTCCCCAAGCTGGAAACCATGTGCCTAGTACCTGACAGGCTGAGTCTTTGGGCCTCAGGTACCAGTGGCCTGGGAATGGGGCGAGGAAACACAGCCTTGCCCTACACAGCATCCCTGATGCTGGGGAAACCTCGGGACAGGTCTTGGGGTTGGGGTGTCTGGTGAGTGGCACCCATCACGTTTAATTGATGTGGGGTCCTGACACCTTTTCTTTGGTTTATCTAGATGAAACTAAGTTCTCTGTCATGCCAGAAATCATCTTTGAAGGGGACACGGTAACTGTGGTATGTGAAAACGAAATTTTGTCTTCCAATGTGTCCTGGTATGATGTCAAAACGGGCTCCAAAATCCAGAATAGCAGCAGATTCTCAATTAATACCTCCGTGCTCAACAACATGACATCACTGTCGCACCTCATCATTTACAACATCACTCGGAGTGATGCAGGTAGGTTTCAATCCAGTAACGGGTACCAGGAAAGGAACAAAGGGCTCATAGAGAAGCAAATCATACAATATGTATGTGGTGTTTTTCTCTTCAAGAGGAAGTCACCAGGCTCAACTTTTCAAGGTTGAAAATTAACCTCATGGCATATGAGCCGAGCAAATGTAGGCTTGGGAGACAAATACAGTTTTCCACATTTACTGAGACGTCTGAATTGGAATCTGAGACAAAAAGCAGACTTTTGTTTTTAATTAAAAACAATTTAAAACAGCTCTTTTGAGGAAGAATTGACATATAATAAGTTGTACAAATTTAAGGAGTACTATTTAATAGGGTTTGACTTATTAAATGTGTACACCCATGAAATAATCACCATAATCAGCATAGTGAATATATCATATCCATCATGCCCTCCCCAATTTTCTTGTGCTCCATTGTAATCCTCCCCACCTGTCCTTCCTCACTCCCCTCCTCCAGAAACCACAGAAGCATAAGTCTTAAACCTGACATTGTAGAATTTAGTAATCTCACTGTAACCCAGATGCCAACAGGGCCATCTCTTTTTCTTTGAATGAGAAGCTGAGCTGCAGACACATGGATCTTATTACAGCTTTGTTGATTCTGATTTTGCCACAGAGTTAAATAGTATGCCAAAATGATCCACAATCTTCTGATTCTCCACGGCTCTCCCATTTTTCCTTTCTACCTCTTCCATTTCCATACGTTTTTCTTACTAGCAAAGACTCTGGGATTTCTGTTTCCTTAAAACATCTCTCTATTCTTTACCTTGTAGCATCAGAAATATCTGCACTGACCTTCTGTATTTCCCAAATGTCCCTTTAGGGTCGTTTAGATTCAGTCTCAGATGCTTTTGAAACTGATGTTCCAAAATACAGAAGTGCTGTATTTTATTATAAATAAAAATAAAAGGAATAATAAATGCTTTTGTGTATTTTGTGCAGGTGAATATATCTGCAAGCTGACGCTAGATATTTTTGAATACGGGGCCAAAATAAAAATAGATGTTAGACCCATCCGAATCTCAGCAAATGAAGAAACAAAGGTGATGTGTGACAACAATCCTGTGTTTTTGAACTGCTGCAGTGAGATTAATGCTAATTGGAGTGCAATAGAATGGAAGCAGGAGGGGGAAATAAGCATCCCAGGTAAGAAGGTTAGATGCCCTTGTGCAAGTAGGATTTTGCTCCTTGGTCAAATAAAAATGGGAAATGTGTTGGGTGGGAGGGAAAATATCAGATGGCTGTTTTTTCCCAGACTTCAGACTGTGAAAAAGTAATAGGTTTGATGCTAGCTCCAACTTAGCCATTCTAGAACAAAATTCAAAAAATATATGCATACAAGCATCATACTTGGTTTCTAAACAAGATTCTGGCAGAGAAGACTCAAGAGGGAGTACTAGTGTCTTAGGTCCATAGCATCTCCCGCCTACAAAAAAACTTGTCCCCACCTTCCTTTCCTTCTCATCTTCAGCAAAGAGGTAAGAATGAGATCGTTGGCTTTGCTCTGGATTCTGGCTTGGAAATTCTCATTTCTGTGTCTCTTCTCTTCACGTCTGTGCCTCATTTCTCTGCGTCTGCATCCTTACTTTCTTCTACATTATCTAATTCTATGTCTCTCTCTCTTTTTTTTTTATCTTTTTGTCTAGGCCTGTTTGGGTCTCAGCTGTTTCCTGTCAATTTCTGACCTGTTTACTTTCATTTTAGATCTGAAATCTTCCTTGACGTTCCCCACCCTCCAGTTGATACTGATGAATGATAATAATAATAAGTGAAAATAGCAATACTGACTGTTTTGTATAGTAGTTTATGTTGAACCAACTTAAACAAAATATGTTCTTACATTTATATATTTCACATTTAAATGTGACCACAAGTTTGAAGCTGGCATTTTTGCCTCCAGTTTGCAAATAAGGAAATTGAGGTTCATATTAAATGACTTATTCAAGCTTGTCACAGTGGGAAAAGGAAAGAAAGAACTGGGACTCACCTCAGGTGTAGTTTCCTAAGACCAGTGTTTGTCTTAGCCAAACTCTATTACCTACGCCTGGGAAGCCTGTGCAGGAGCAGTCTGACCTGGCAGAATGTGTGCTGCTTTCTGTCTAGAAACCTCGTATTACATAATAAGATCCAACCCTTCCCTTAAGAAATGACAGTACCAAGTGTTTATCTGCAAAGGAAAACAAAATCAATAAAGTAAAATGTGGCTTTTCCTGGGAAAGATGTTAGTGTGTCAAGGCTTTATGTTACAAAGTCTTTGCGACCAGACTGTAGTAAATAATAAAAACATAAAATAATAATTAAATAGCATGTACCTTTTTCTGAGCACATCTACTTGCCAAGCACATTTCACCTGCAGCATTTGTATTCTACTCTGAAGTGCTCTGAAGAATGGGAAAAGCATCTGGTCACTGCTGAAAACGTTGACACATGGTACATTTAGTCACTTCCCTAATTTTTAAGGAAGAGGAAGTGTAGGCATCCTGGAGGAACTGCCAGATGGGAGAAAGACCTTGCAAATTTCCTGTGGTTCTGACTTACAAGCTTTCGGTAGAGGTGAAAGACCTCGCCCTCTGGCAGAAGATCCAGGAAGTCTGCGGTGCAGATGCTCAGGGACCTCTCTGGGGCTACCATTCCTTCAGACATTCCTAGTGCCCAGTGCTCTGAACCGACTGCAGAACAATGGATTTCCGGCCACAGGGCTGGCTACCCTGGGACTCGCCACAGTCCTTCTCTGATGAATTTCGCCTCTGCTCTCAACACCCTGCCCTTCCTCCTCCTCCCCTTGCTGCCCCCGGTGGAAGCTCTCTCTCCAAATCCCACAAGTTCTTTAGCACCTGTTTGTCCAGGCCCGTAGGATGTTGTCTAGCAAATAATTCACCCCAAAGCACAAACTGAATGTATACCCTCCTTTCAGAATCAGATACATTTCATTTTCAAAACACTTCTGGGCAGAGATAAGACAGAAAGGAAGTGATTAGTGGTGGGGATATTTTTAGCCTTAAGAGGGTAGTCTTTTTTGAATAGAGAGGATTTTCTGGGGTTTTTCAAATCCTCAGGCACCAACCAATGATATAAATGGTGATAGTAGCAGAAGTAAGAGCAGAAGTACTAAGTTCCTGTTACTAGTGCCAATTCTAGTCCATTTGTATCTAGGACTAGCTTTGCCTGTGTAGGAACAGACTGACAGGTGGGGGAACTTAAGGGCGCCAGAGTTTGTAGCCTCGCCCAAGCTCTTCCTGTGTTGTGTGATGATAAAAAAACTAACGGTGCCTTAATTCCCTCTTTGTCCACACACTGGAACAGTTCCCAAATGAACCAATAAAACTTCCTCTTGCACCTGCCGGCCACACTACCCTTGGCCCACTGTCGTGTATTCATATAACACGTGAATCTTTACCAGATGGCGTCGGCGCGCTGCTGGCCGACTGTCAAGGCTGTGATGATGCGGACCGCCATGAGCGACCTGCAGGGGGAATAGCCTCAAACCCTACCACCCCCGTCCTGGCTGGATCTTCTCTTCCCAAATGCCCCACCTAGGTTTTTAAGTGTATGTTAGTACATGTGCTTGTGCCGTGTCTGAAATGTTATGTTTGCCGCCAAACAGGACATAAGAGAAAAAGAAGTGAGACTGGCTGTTTTTCTTTGTTAAGTAGAACTCAGTCTTGTGGTTTTCAAGTCACTTTATAAAGTACCACTAGAAGCAGGCCTGCCTCGGGGGCTGAGGTGGGACAGAAGCAAAGAAGCAGCCCTGGCCAGAGGCAGCATGCTCCGTGGGCGCATCTGAGGGTCAGCCAATTGTTTGTTTGTTTTTTTAAACCAGCTGTCAAGTCTCTAGCCTAGAGCAACTAAGTCAGAATCTTGGGGTTTGGGATCCAGGCAGTGCCATATTTTCTACAATTCTACAGATCACATTGGGCAGAGGAAGTGAGAGCCGTGGACTTAGTCCCTTCCTCTGCACGTGAGCACAGGGAGACCTCCCGTGAGCTGCCCAGGCTCTCCCTGATGGTGGCAAAGGGCTGCAACCCGTCCTCCCCTCCTTTTCCTCAGTGTCCCTGTGTGTGTTCCTAACAATGCCATAGACAAATCCGATTTTAAATAGTGACTATTCTACTTGTGGGAATGCCCACAAAATTGGGTAAAAGACAAAGAAAGAATCTGAGCCAGGTCTTATGTCCTGGAAAAAAATTAGCCTTGCAACCTGTGCTTTGCATACGAGAGTATGCAGTCCTGAAAAGCTGCAGTCCCAGCTGTGCCACGTGCCCTCCTGCGGATGCACTCTGACTCCCAGACCTTCGTCTATTAAATAGGGATAATGGAACTGAAAAAGTTGCACCTGCCACAGTAACTGTTTTCTGATAATAGATGATAGCTTTAAAAACAGTCCCCTCATTTTAATTCAGTGGTGAGACATCTCCATTGGATATTATCTAACCTTGAGCAGCAAATTTGTAATTATATATCATCTCTTCACTGGAAAGCACCAACTTATTATCTGCATTCAGTAACTTCCAGACAGGACCCGGAGGTTCACAGCCCCAAGAGTATTGTGTGGAATACAATGTGAATGCTGCTGATCAGAGGTCCTGCTCCTGTTTTCTGAATTTCCCATCTCTTATGTCCACTCTTTTCCTACATAAACATCAGGCTGCTTCATCTATGCTTTTATTTACACCAGTGGTTTTCCGATTTAACTGCAGAATCATTTTTCAAGCAAATTCTTGTATGCTTGTCAAATGCAGGGTTTCTCAGTCTCAGCACGGTGACATTTTTGGTTGGATAATTCTTTGCTGAGGAGAGCTGTCCTTTGCATTGAAACATGTTTATCAGTATCCTTGGCGTCTTCTCACCAGGTGCCAATAGCACCAACAGTAGTAACAATCAAAATGGTCTCTGATCATTGCCGAATTTCCCCAGGGAGGCCAAATCACCCCTGGTTAAGAGTTAAGGTCTGATATGTAGACTTGAGCGGGGCTGCTCATGTAATGAAAGGACGGGGCCTGTGAGCCCACATAGCTCATTACCCTTCCATCCTACCCCCAGCCCCAGCTCCTGAAGCAGTTTAATGGAATGCCAGGTTCTGGAAGGAGTACTGAGCCATACACACGCACAACACACAGGCAGCTACACACCACAACACCACAGCTACCATTTCTGTCTTTATCTTTCAAGACCTAGAGCAAATATTCCATAGTCTCCCAACAAAAACATCCCTTCTTTAATCTCCATAATACATTTATTTCTCTCCTATTAAACTTCTCTACTGTGCATTTATAGTTGTTTTTGTACAACTCTATATATGCTCCATGCTGCATAGCTCATTGTCTTGCACATTAGTTTGATGAGAGAGCTGGGCCTTAAAGGATGAGTAAGAGTCACCAGGAAGAAGAGGTCAGGAGAATAGTCCAGGTGTGAGCCAGACATAAGGGTATGAAGCTGCCAGGCATGTTGAAAGCCCAACACATGACCCAGTTTTTAAGAGAAGGGATGTAGCATGAGATAAAGAAAACAGAGGCAGACTGAAATCATGCTGTGAACAAATACATATACCACCCAAGCAAATTTTATTTTATTTTGTACACAGTGGTAAAATTTTAAAGGTAGAAGGAAAGGAGGTGATCAGAGCTGAACTTTAGAAAAATAAATTTTAAGGTTGTGTAGCCAATAGATGAAAGATGCAAGTAACTGAAAATAGAAATTCAGTTACAACAGTGTGCAATTTGCAGATAACAGATAATGAGGTCTGGGTAAGTGACCATTGGTTGGAGTGGATAAGACAGTTCTGAGATGTTTCAGAGGTATAATCTAAAAAAATTTTAGGGGGATTGGAATATGAGAAAATGAAAGTAATTGAAAATGACTTGAAGGTTTTTAATTTTGGGAGTTGCCACTGGCAAAGAGAAGAAACATCAGAAGGTGTGGAGGCTTGATCTGCAGAGAAGAAACTGAATTCTTAATTGTACATGTTCAGCTCGAGGTACCTACAGTGTCAAACAGGCATGAGGGAGTCTGTTCCTAGAGTTTCCAATAAGAGGTTTTTACTCTTAGAGATAGAGTGCAGAGTCCTCCAAATAGAGAATATGATAGGAGCCATGGGCATAGATGAAATTGCTCAGACAGAGAATAGAGAAAAATGTAAAGAAAGAGTCAACGTCAGATTGCTTGGGGAAAGGCTAATATTCTGGGGAACACCAACATTGAAGAGGACAGAAGGAAGAAGTCTGGGAAGGAGACCCAGGAGGAGGGATGAAGAGAGAGGAGAAGCAGGAGATCTAAGGGGTAGAGTAAGCCCAGGTGCAGAGGAGGGGTCAGCAGAATGGGGTGCTGTAGCCCCAGGTATCATGAGAAGAAAACCCTGGATATGGGAAAGAGGAAATAACCATTAGCCATAAAAGAACACTTTAGGATGAGTGCAGGGAAGAAGAAGGCAAATTGCAATGGTTTCATGGAAAGTGGGAGTGAAAGACTAAAGGTAGTGAACACAGAAGCATCATGGTACGAAAGGAGGAAGAAAATGTAGTGGTGGTTAAAGGCTTATTTTAAGAGGGAAAGACTTGAGTACAGCTAGTGGTTGATGTGAAGGAATCCCAGAAAAGATTAAAGGCAGAGGGAGAGGAAAGATAAAAGATAAATAAGGTCCTGGAAAATTGAAAGAAGTGGCTTTTCAAAAAATCAGTGGAGAAGTGAGCCTTAGAGATGATGCTTGTACTTAACCAACTAAGAAGTAATTGATCCAGGGTAGGTGAAGATGAAAATCAGTTTGGTGTTCTGAACAACTTTTTTGGGGACTGGGAAGAAAAAAACTGGTTACCTATCAGTCAAAATATTCCAAATATCATTGATCACCCAGCCAAAGCTGAAAAAAAAATGTATTTATGTTGGAACTCATCAGAAAGCTTATTCTTTTTCTTTAATTTCTGGAAGATTGACAGTATTTGAAGAATGTCTGAAGAGTACACGGTAGTAGGCAAGGTTGGAGGAGAGAAAGAAAAGGGACTAGAGAAGAAAAAATTCACCAGGAGGGAGTTCAAGAGCCACAGACAAGAAGTAAAGATGGCTGGGAGGGCATGCCATCTTGGGAATGGAGAGAGGGAAGTAGAAGAGGAGTTGTTTTGAAGGGGAAATGCCTGGCAACCTGAGAAAGCATGAAGCTGAGGCTTCCACTAAAACATAGACAAGTAAGAGGGGCAAGTCATGAAAATGTTTCTCAAGTGAGATGAATATCAGATGTCAGTCTAATTCTTCCTTCTTTCAGTAATAACAACAATGTTAATAGTTTAGATAATCTGACATCTTTTCTCCTTCCTGTTGAAATCAAATCCAAACACTTTACTTTTTTAGTTTCCAACAACTGTCACTAATGGTCTTTTTGTCAGGGGCAGGCCCCAGCCAGGTGCTGTTCTAAGCATCTGTAGATGTTAATTCATTTCACCTGACGATTCTGGGCCATAGCTGTCATAATTTATGCTCATTTTACATCCGGAGAGACTAAGGCACATAATTGACATTTCAAAATGCCATTCACATCTGTCTTCTATCGGTGAACAACTTCATGCCTTGAGCCCACTGATGCAGGCCCTCTTTTTCCAATTTTTTACACTGGCAAGATTTTCCAGTGTAAAATCTTTTTCTTTGTCATAATCAAAAGAAATCCGAGTGTAGGGGCTTTGTAAGTGGCAGAGCTTGGGAGTGGAGGGCTGGTGCCTGAGGCAGTAGGCCTAACCACTGCACAACCCTGGTTCTCCATTCAAAGAGATCTAATTTAAATAATAACTCTTTTCACTGATTTGGCCTCTTTGCTACTAAATCTGAGAGTCAGCTGCCTGTAACAGCAAAGAACTGCTTACATCATTGCAGGAAACACTGAAACAGACATGGATTCCAGCTGTAGCAGATACACCCTCAAGGCCGATGGAACTCAGTGTCCAAGCGGGTCGGCCGGAACCACAGTCACCTACACGTGTGAGTTCATCAGTGCCCGTGGAGCCAGAGGCAGCAAGAACATAGAAGTGACGTTCACCTCTGTGGGTAAGGACTCTTTCCCTGGACTTCCCTGCCTTGCCCCTCAAGCCAAGGGCTGCCAATCGCCTGGGAATATCTATGAGCGAGAAGGCAGGGCCTTCTCCAGTGCTGGGAGTATGGCTGGGTACATCAACAAGGGAGACGGGAGGATTTCCCTCTCTGCCATTTAAATTCAGGTGAAGCCTTAACAGTTCAGAAGGGAAGGGGTGGCAAGCAGTGGCTTCAGGGAAGGAAAATCCTGCCTTGCACTAGTCAGGCAGAAAGTGGACGGGAAGTAATTTAACACCCAGAATAGTCCTATTTAATCATTGAATTGATAATGAGTGTAACATCCCTAATTTTCCCCTTTTCCTCCCCCAATCCCATTCTCTGCCCCTTTGAATTCCAATAGCTTAGCTCATTCTTCACCACCCTTCACCAACCTGTCAGCCCTCCTCTTCCATTTCATTTATTCTAGAGAGTAGGCTGCAGAAAACTAATAATCTGATGCTTTGTGGTTATTTTACAGCTGGAACACATGTTTTTTAATCTTTTAATTAATTTGGCTTATTTAGTCCTCTCGAAAGTGTCATTTCTTCTCCTCATATCATAAAGCATTATAGTTTCACCCTATCTGCAAAAATGGGGCAGGCAAACTTGTTTTTCCACCCATCTTATAAAAACAAACTATTTAGATAAGTCATCAGACCCCTCTCTGAACCCTTTGGAGGAAGGATTGTTATAAACAATATTTGTTACTCATGTTCACAGTTTTCGCATTTTTACAAAGATCAAAATTAGGTTTGTATGAAAACATTCTTGTTATAGAAGAATCCAAGAGTCTTTTGAGCAACTAGCAGGTTTCTGTTGTGAGAACAGTCATACACACCAAGTTTTACACTCAAGAGTTGTGTTGATGATATGCACTCTTGGCTGCCTTAGGGACATGTTCCACCTTTGCTAAGAACCAGTAGCCTGGTAATTTGGACCTCATCTGAGAATCAAAAGAACCAGATTCATGGTTCCCTGAGCCTTTAACTTTCCACTCTTGGACACCACTGAACCTTAAAATGGCATCTCAAGATCCCTACACACGGGACAGGGGAGAGGGGACAGGAGGCAGGGTAAGGGGCACGTTCACCGATGCCTGCATGACTTAGGGATGTGAATATTTGAGTGCTCGAAAAATGTATCCAAACATTTGAATCCCAACTTCTAAAGGGTATATGAAAGCTCAGATTTCTTTTGCTTATGACAAAGAAAAAGATTTTACACTGGAAAATCTTGCCAGTATAAAAAATTGGAAAAAGAGGGCCTGCATCAGTAGGCCCAAGGCGTGAAGTTGTTCACTGGCAGAAGACAGAAGTGAATGGCACTTTGAAATGTCAGTTATGTAAAAGACATGCTCAAAGAGGAGTGGGAAGATAGAACCAGAGGCAGAAATAGTGGACTGTTCATGGGAGCTTTCACATTTGTGAAGGTCTTTAACATTTTCGGTGAAGAATTCCTCATGAACCTATGAAATTCTCAGAAAGAGGAAGAAATGTAGAGAGACTTAAGTTCGGGAGCCTGTACATTCCAGTTTGCCTGAGACTGTCCAGGTGTAATTATTTGGGCAATAAGCTCCATGACCCCTCTACTTAAAATGTAGTTCCAGAAATCACTCCTTTGCTTAGTGACCACTGACTGTTTTCAGACCCAGGGCATAGGCTGGGGATGCAAAGACGCAGAACAGGAGTCCTATTCTTGAGGGGCTCACATTTTTATGGAGAAATGATACAGAAAGAGATAAATTGAAATGCAATGTGGTATTTTTTTAAGCATTTAAAAATAATAGACAGTGAAATTGTTATAAGAACCGAGACATTTAGTGTCCTTTGAGGTGTCACAGAAGAGGTTGGAGGGGAGCTTGGGCTAAGTCAACACCCCTAAGTTTGCAACCTTTTGCCCTGCTGATCATCAGGAGATAATCCCAGCCACAAAAGGGAAGTGCACGAGTTCCTAAGTCATGTGATGGAAATGAGTACAGTTCAGAGCACCACCGGGAACAGCCTAGAAACAAGTAAAGCCCAGGAACAGCAAGGTACCAATCCCACGCTGACACGAGTAGAGTCAGGACGGGCCATGCTTTCCGTCTCTATCTTAAATTTCACCCATGTGCTGATGTCACCAGAAAGACTAAACATTGTGCTTGTTGTCGGTTTTTCTTTTGTCTGTCTCGTTTGCATTCTTTCAGCCAACCTAACAATAACTCCGGACCCAATTTCTGTTTCTGAGGGGCAAAACTTTTCTATAAAGTGCAGCAGTGATGTGAGTAACTATGATGAGGTGTACTGGAACACTTCTGCTGGAATTAAAATATACCAAAGGTTTTATACCACGAGGAGATATCCTGATAAAGCTGAGTCAGTTTTGACAGTGAAGACTGCGACCAGGGAGTGGAATGGTGAGTGGAAGGCCACGTCCCCTGCTCTGCTGCTCAGGGCCCCTGGGAACACACTATGAGAGTTACCATCTGTCGAAGATCAGTCCTGGGGCATGCTTATGTCATTGCATTTAATGAACAGAACCTTTAGAGGATGATGTCGTTGTTCTCATTTTACAGATGTGGAAACTGAGGCTCAAAGAGAACAGTAAATATACTTAGGCTTCTACAATTTCCGTTGCAAAGCCAGGATTGGAAGTAGTCTCTCTAAGTCTAGAGCCTGTGCTCTTGCCAAAAAGTTAAAAGGACTGATTTTAAAAGTACTTTTATCAGACTCTTTAGGAGTGTTTCATCCAACCATGAAACCCAATTGTGGTATTAAAAAAGTCTAGGTAAAGATTTATATGCTTAGTTCCAAAGAAAGCACCTTTTTATTTCCTATTTATCTCTATACGTTATTCATGTTGGAAACAAATGCAAATCTTTGAAGAAAAAGAGAGAATTTGATAAAACTGCTGTAATAATAGCTGACATTTATTGTGTCCTTACTATGTGATAGGCACTTTGCTACGTATGTTAAGGGTATTAATTCATCTAAACCAAAAAAACAAGAGGATAGTGTTACTATCATGCTCATTTTACAGTGAGGGAACTGAGAACCTGTGAGGTTAAGTAAAATCCCTCAGGTTATAATGTATCTAGTAAATGGCAGAGGCAGGCTGAGACTGAGACTGTCTGGCTCCAGTGGTCAACTCTTAACACTCTACTCCGAAGTCTCTGATTGACTATATGGTTAATTGGCCCAGATCCTGTGAGTCCCAGGTCTTTATTTTTTCCTATACAGCCTAGGCAACATTGTAAAAATAATTCAATATTGTTTGGCTAGACTTGGTAGTTAGTACACATTCAGGAAAGGGGAGCATTCTTCCCCTGTGGTGAGCTGATGCCTGCTCTGCCCACCTGCTCTTTCCTACCACTGGGCAGTAACAGGAGGAGCCATGAGCGCTTCCAGTCACATTCAGCCGTTAAGTCCCAGACACTAAGAAAGCCTATTCTCACTTAAACCAGCTATGCTTTCTTTTCACACTGAATTTAAATTTCCTCCCTCCCTACAGGAATTGAAGGGAGTTTCTTCTCTGTCCTTATTCAACCTGTGTTCCCTCTGGCTAGTTGCTGCTCTGGCTGCTCCAGAGTTGGGGCAAAGAGAAGAAAAGCAAAGGAAGTCAAGGGTCTGACTGTCCTGTCAGGGCTGTTACAGTCCCCGCACACTGTCCCCACCGCAGCTGCTCAGATGGTGGCCCATCCTCTGCTGGGCCCTGGCAGAAAGTCCACTGGAAGCAGTCCTTTCTAGAGGCTTCTGGAAAGGACACGGTCCACTCTGCCTCCCAAGCCCTGGGGGTGGGGGCTTTTCCAGCTGCAGCCTTCCCTTCCCACTCCAGCAAAGTCAGGCAGCCGCTCACCTTCAGACTTCTCTGGGCACGAATCAGACGTCTAACTCTGAGGTCCACCGGTCAAGGCCTCCCAAGAGCTCTCCTCTCTCTCTGTCCATTCGGAGATGGGAGAAGAGGCATCACAACACGCAGCGCTCCACCTGGCTGAGGGCTCTCTCCAAGGAACTCGCCGTCCCATCCGAGCATACACCCAAATTCCCATGTTTTTCCTGGATTAATGAAAGAGCCTGGTGTAGGTATGGGGAGTGTGGTTTGAAACCCGATTCCTCCCCTTACAGGCTGCATGACTTTGGATAAGGCACTTAATTTTAAAAAGTAAGTGAATATTTTAGTAGCTATGGTTAGTCCTTCCAAGGCAAAGAGAAGCCAGAAGGGGAGCTAAGCAAGAATTTTCCAGTCCAGTGTCCAGGAAGGTGTGATGTGCCCTCGCTCAGGCTCGACAGGGAAAACAAAGCCTTTTCCTAACTTCCCCAGCAAAGGCCTTTTTGGAGCGGTGGTTTCGTTTCATCTTGTTTTTGCTTTCTTCCGCTCAGGAACCTATCACTGCATATTTAGATATAAGAGTTCATACAGTGTCGTGACCAAAGATGTCACTGTTCACCCGCTGCCGTTAGAGATGAACATCATGGTGGATCCTTTGGAAGCTACGGTTTCATGCAAAGGTTCCCATCGCTTCCAGTGCTGCATAGAAGAGGATGAAGACTACGAAGTCACTTTCCAAATGGATTCCATCACCTTTCCTGCTGGTAAGATGCCAACTGTTGGATTGGATATTGTTTCATTTATATGGAGTCTAAAAATTTACTCTTAAAATAGGAGTAAAGAGACAGGGTTTGCATCAGAGGCAGAATGTAATGGAGTGAATCTCATGAGCCTTTATAATCTTATGTTTTGCTGTGCGGCCAGGGGTTTTGTTGGTTTGTGGCAAAATCTTGAGTCTGTGAGACAGGGGCCTATTGTTTTTAATGGGAATTGTTGAAGACAGTCCTCAGACACCTCCACAGGCTTCCACTTCCTCAACAGAGCAAACTGGATACTTCCAGAGCCCCCACTCCATGCTATGAATCAGCATGCTGGAAGAGTACAACAAAGATCCTTTCAAATGTGCAGTTGAACCTGCAAGATAGTAAGAGAAATAACCAAGGGCCTAAAACATAGAGGAAAATAAAAATAGAGATGATGCTTTAGCTAATGCTGGGGATTCCCTGAGGGTACCTGTCAAAATCAGAAACCCAGGACCTTGGGTTTTAAGGCTCTGAAGAGCATGAAAGGAACAGCCTGCTCTCTGTGCAATAGCTAAGGCACCCCCATCCCGCCAGAACAATGGCAGGACCCTTGAAGGGCCGTATGCTTAGCAAAAGAATAGGCTGTATAAACAAAATTCATTGCCTGAGTTAAGGGCTTGGCCTCATCTCTGGGTGGGCAGAAATTTCCCCAGATATTTATAACTGCCCTACTAAGGTTTGGGATTTAAATTTATACCACTACCTGTGTGATCTAGGACCTCCAAGCTGGGGAGTAATTAGCTAAAAGTGATTCATTAGTAGGACTCAGTGGCACCTAGCAAAGAAATTTCAAATCCTGTTATGTAAATGGTACCCTCCATCCAGATCCCTCAGGATTCCCACAGACTAAGGTCGACCACATATGAGCTCACAACCCCAAAATCTCAAAACACAGACACCTCCATGAGGGATTTGCAAGCTCATTCATTCTTCTAAGAACTATTCTTGGGGAACTACTCAATGCAAACACCATCATAAGTAATGAAAGGAGACAAAAGAACAGGGGCACATAGTTTAATAGCTAGAAGGGTTCATGTCCTAAAAGACAATTCATATAACATCAAATATCCAAAATGAGCAATGCCAATGGAAAGAACACTGGCAGTTCAGAAAAGCAGAGACCCAATAAAGAATTGAGAATTTAGAGAGGGCCATGTGGCAGGGGGATATGGAATCCATTTCCATTCTGACATATTTAAGCATTTCACCATTCTGTGTTCAAATGCATGCCTTCAGGGCTCTCTATGTGTCAGATTCCAAGCTGGGACTGGGAGATGCAAAGAAAAATAAGACCAGATATCTTCTCACCAAGGCTTGATGGTCTAGTGGAGGAGACAGACCCATAAAGAGGTGACTCTAAACCAATGCAGTGAAGACAGGACAAGATAAATGTGCAGGGCATGGTGGGAGGTAGACAAGTAGAAGGGTTTGAGGGATGCTGAAAGTTATTCTGAGTGCCTAAAACTATGTGGGCACAGATTTGGTGTCATGAAGGGTGGTGGTACACAGTTTCGGCTAGCACACGTGCAAATGTGGCCTTAACGCACTTCCAGGCTACAGGCATTTTAAAAAACACATTAAAAATGAGTGTGGCCCATTATTGGGGAAATTTTGGACAAGTTTGTCCATCTTGGATCATTTCAGCAAAAGTTGTGCTTTGTATATTCATGTTGTGACTTATTTCTTTCAATCGTGCTATTTTAGCAAAAGAAGTTAATGGAAAGCAAGTATGCTACAAATATAACTTCAAGGCAAGCTCAGTTGCCTGGTGTTCACAGAAAGTTGATGTATTTTGTCGCTTTACCAACACTGCTAATAATTCAGTCCAGAGCCCATCTATGAAGGTTCATCTGGTTCCTGGTGAGAGCATTTTAAATTATTTTTAAATGTTATACTCAGGAGCAGGAATTCATTTATTCATTCACTCCCTCATTCATCCATTCAATAAATATATGTTAGCACTTTTATAGGACAGGCCGTGGGCAAAGCATGGGGGATATGAAAAGAAAAGAGCTGTATTTCCTGGCCTCAAGCCTAAGGGAGAGATAAATGTGATAACAAAAAAAGTTGTCATATATTGTGGGTGTCCGGAAGAGACTGCTGGGCTTAGCTCTGCTGGTGATAAGTGGGGAGGAGGTAATCAAGAAAGCCTTGCAGATGAAGCCATATCTTAGCTGAGTCAGGAGGCTAAGCATCGATTGCTCTTGGCAGGTAAGAGCAGGCAGTGGGGGGGGGAGGGGCTGAGACCCATTTGATGTCTCAGCAAAGGAAGGATTGCATTCCCACCAGCACTGTTTTCCCTGAGACAGGCTTATATACAAATGATGAATCTAAAGAACAGGCAGTTTTCCTTCCTTCCCATCCTTTGTCATGACTGAGCCAATATCCCTCCTCATAATATTTTCAAGGTAAAAGTCATGGTTTATAAAACCATTTATTGCATGGCCCATTCTGAAGAGCTCTTCTCAGTAGCAACAGATGAGTAAGTGGATAAATGATGATCCTTTCCCACATAAGCAATCCCTCCCGCAGAAACCTTCTCTGTCATAGGATCCCTGATATCTGAAGGGTCCATGCCTCCATCCCCAAGCTTGTCAGACTTTTCTGTGTGGTTTGTGTCCATGCTCACATCTGTTGGTTACTGAGTCTTGGACCCAGAGTAAGAGGCAATGTAGAGTAACCTTCCTCTCTGGGCCACTCTCCTTTGACCCTACCAAGTTCACCTCTTCCAGGAAGCAGCCAAGATACTTCTTCATCGTTCCCCCACCTTAGCCTAGGCATCCGCATTTTGTTCACTTACCTTGGTTCTTCTCTGCTTCATACCAAGTCTGATTTCATGTCCTTTTCCTGGTAAAATATTACTTACATATTTCAAGATTGTATAAATGGCTGAGAATGCAATGCTAAATTTAAAAATTGGTGAGAGAGGGATCTGCTCATCATAAAATCAGGGTGTCTGGAGATTAGAGAGTCTGCATCAAATGTCATTTTCCCATTCAAGTCTGGCCTTGAGTACAGGTGAAATAGAGTCATCTTTAAGGGAAACCAGGAGGAGCAAATACTTACAAATATTGCCTGGAATATTCAGGTCATGGGTGCGTGGAATTCCCACTACTAGTTACATCTTTGGATTAAGGTGGTGCCTCTCAACCTTGGCTGCATGTCGAAATTGCCAGGGAAGTCTAAAAAAATGGCTGATACTGAAATCCCAGCCCAAAGGTTTCTGATTTACTTGGGCTGGAGTGAGCCTGGACATTGGTATTTTCCAAGCTGCCTGGGTAATTCTAATCTGTCAGAGTTGAGAATCCTTTGGATTAAGGCATTGTGTCCCTAAGACTTCTAGTAACCTGAATATCTTTTTTTAGAGTTATTTTATTTACTTTTTTTTGAAAACTACTTTATTGACATATGATTGACATAGGAAAAGCTGTACATATTTGATGTATACAACTAGACTCTGTCTTTCTTTATCCCTGTCACCTATTTTATCCACCTACCCCAAACTTTCCCCTGTGGAGGGGGATACTCACGGAGATATTCTCCCTGAATATCTTTTATCTGAACACAGAATACACATTAAGCTGTCATTATTTTCCATGGCTTAGATTTTACAGGCAGCCAAGTGAAGATTCCTGGGGACTGGGGTGGGAATGAGGCATAGAGGAAAGAAATTCTGTTAGAAAAAGCAAGTACAGATTAAATTCAGATTCATTTGGAAGGCACTAAGGGGTTTTGGAAAATCAAGGGCAAAATAAAGATATCTGTTAACTCTGAAAAGGCCACTGAATGTAAAAAGAAAGATGAATTCAAACATCAAAATTCTACCTAGACCTGACCCTACTTCCACTGTCTTTTCTCCGCCTTTCAATTGTCCCTTTTATTTTCATGTTTCCAATGCAGAGGAGAACATCACATGCCAAGATCCCATAATAGGTGCAGGGGAACCTGAGAAGGTTGTCCAAAAGCTCTGCCAGTTCTCAGACATTCCCAGCAGCCCTGCAGGTTCCACTGGCGGGATCCTGACTTACAAATGTGAAGGCTCCCAGTGGAAGGTGAAGAGAAATGACTGCATCTTTGCCCCAATAAATAGTCTGCTCCAGCTGGCCAAGGTGATCCTTAAAATTTTGACTCTGGGCTGTTGGTGGGGAAATCTTTCCAGCTTATCATATTTCTTAGCAGTTAGGAAAATGTTCTCAAATATACTTGTTATTTACCTATTTCCAAAGAGAATGCAACCCTATTGGAAATGCTACATCCAAGGAGCAGGTAGTATTACCCACCTGCTCTCCTTTGAATAATTTTGATATTTAAAAATAACTCTAATCATCGCAGAAAGAAGAGAAACATAAAAATAAGGTTCATTAGCACACAGTAAAATAGCTGGGCTTTATGCTTTTATAGGTCTGAGTTTTCCTCAATCCTTAGAGGTAACTGATAGTTACAGAGGAAGTCTCTCTTTCCCTGGATAGAGGTTACTGCCATGTGGTAGGGGAAAATTCCTTTCTTTCCATCAAAATAAATAAATGTCGCTTCATACTTAAGTTGTTGAAAGTTGCAGACTCCTAAAATCCCATGAGTTACAGTAAATGAATACTGATGAGTCAACTGGTGGGGTTGTAGCTAACAGGGATGTCTTCAGATGTTCAGTTCCAAATCTTCTCACCCTTGGTAGAAGAATTGAGGAAAAGAGGTGATACTGTTTTGTGTTTTATCTAATTATCTTCTGTCTCTCCACTTGTCTTACAGCAAGTTTATTAAAATACCTACTATGTGCAAAGCATTAGTATAGGTGCTATCCGGGTAAGAGACCAAATTAGAAATTGGCCACTGATTTGATTGAGAACACAATCCAGTTGGGTAGTTATATATACATTAATTTTGGCCTAGATAATCAGGAAGTTCTGGTTGAGAAATTTGGCATCTGAATTGGGCCTTGATGAATGACGCATCATGGAGTGATGCATTTGTAGACAATCCTAACCAAGAAGATAAAAATATTATAATTTGAACCCAACACATTGAGCCCTGGTCTCAATTCTAGATGCCTGGATGAATTTTCAGTGGAAAAGGGCATGCTGACCTATCATGCTCCATTTGGTTTATCCATTCAACTTACAGGAATGGAGATAAAAGGAAACTAAAGATGTGAGAGATTTTTGTCATGGATGAATCGGCAGGATTTGATAACTGGACTGACTGGCAAGTTTTTATTGGTCTGTGTTGGCTTTTGTCTTACTAGGCTTTGATCAAGAGCCCCTCTCAGGAGCAGAAGCTCCCTAAATACCTAAAGAATCTTTCTATTAGCACAGGCAAGGTGCAAAATGAAGTCAAATCATCTCCTGGGAGCCTAGGGGCCATTATTAACATCCTTGATCTACTCTCAACAGTTCCAAACCAAGTGAATTCAGAAATGATGAAGGTGAGTTTGTTTAAGTCTTGCAGTAATTTTGGGCCTCATCTTTTCACCCCTCAGGACTTGTGGTCAAGAAACATAACTTCTCCATTGCAGCTTCTTCCCTGTCTTTTCCAGAGCAATGCTCTTGATATTAGAATCACATAACATGCATTGCTAGCTACGGCTTTTTGGATGTCAAGGAGTGTTTCCAGTATTCATTTTGGAGCCTTCAGATTTCTTTAGGAAATCTCTTATTCAGTTTCTTCATTAAAATAGAATGAATCCTTATCTGCTTTCTAAGGAAACCAGGAACTGAACGTTTGCAGAATATGTACAAAGTGGGATTCTCAATGTTCTAGCACTAAACATGAATTTGGAAGCAGTCAGGTTTCTGAGAGGTAAGAGAAGTCACACACAAGAGTTCAAATGAAAAGGCTTTACTGAAGAGATACTTACAGAGGTAAAACCAGGGATAAAAAAAAAGGTAACCAGAGACTAACAATATCTAGGAGCCACTGCTGTCCTGAACACCAAGGGGAAAAAGAGAGGAAGCAGTGTCCTTAACCAAGGGAGAGCTGAACCTTGGAGGAGGGCTCACTTGCCAGGAGCTGTAGTATTGGAAGGACGTAGCTGTCACCAAAGATGTTCTGAGCAGAGTATGGAAGGGGCTAGAAAGTAGGAAAAATCTATTTCAATTTCCTTCTGTTCCCAACCTCCCACCTGCTGCCAGTGCTTCCCACTGGCTGAACTCAACCAGAGGTGAATGGCAAGCAGCTTGGGTGACAAGAACCCAAGGAGGTTATGTAGATTTCCTAGTGTAACAAATTGTCACAAACTGGGTGGCTTACAATGACAGACACTTTTCCTCACATAGTTTTCGAGGCTAGAAATTCAAAATCAAAGGGTCTGCAGGACCAAGTTCCTGCCAGAGGCTCCAGGGGAGAATCTTTGTCTCTTACAGCTTCTAGAAGTTCCATCATTTTTTGGCTGCAGCTGCCTCGTTCCAATCCCCGACTTCTCCTTTCTTCATTTATCTTCTCCTCTTTTGTCTCTTATTAGGATACTTGTCAGTGGATTTAGAGCCTACTGAGGTAATCCAGCATGATTTCCCCTCAAAATCCTTATTTACATCTACAAAGTCCATTTGTCCAAATAAAGTCACATTGATGGACTTTGGGTGTTAGGACATGTCATTTGGCGGACTCACTAACAGGGCCCATTCAGAAAACAGAACAAGGTAAAGAAAGGCAGAGAAAATATACTGAGTGAAGGCACAGATGGAAAATGACAAGCCCAAGTTTATGGGAGAAAGAATCAAAATGTTTAGCAAAAAAGAACAATGCCTTCAACAACACATTTCAGAGGATCTTTCGAGACTACCATACCCTTGCTGGTGAAATAGCACTCACCAAAAGCCTTTATAGGTGTGAGATTTTAAATAAAATAGAATATTCGAGATATCTCTTCCAGGCTGTTGGATAGGAGTGGTGGGGGGTGGTCCTTACTGCCACTATTGCTAACTTTATAATGAAGTCCCCCAGTCTTGGAGACTAACTCCCCGCCATAAGAGGGCAAGTCACAGATGCCCACAGCCCGTGATGCCTCATTTTTCTTTCTTTTTTTTCCTTTTAACCTATACCCAACTCAACCAGTTTCCAGGGAGATGTTTTGTTGTTTTTTTTTTCTCTCTTACAATTCAGAGAATTTGTTTGGTTTGATCCCACGCCCTGTAATTACAGCACGTCCTGTCCACGGTTAATGTCATCCTCAGCAAGCCCATCTTGAATACCTGGAAGGTATTCCAACAGCAACGAACCAATCAGAGCTCACAGCTACTGGATTCAGTAGAAAGATTTTCCCGAGCGTTCCAATCAGAAGGTAACGCCATTTCGTCCGTCCTCCACCCTCATGTGCAGATGAAGAGCATGGTGGTAAAATCCGGCCATCCAAACATCTACGAACAGAGTTTTGTTTTCTCAGACTCTGACCTCCAGGGCAGTGTGGTTATTGATGCTTGTCAGCTGGAACACCTGCAGCCAGGATCGTCCATTGTCACTATGGCTTTCCCGACTATCAAAACCATCCTTGCCCAGGACGCTCAGGGAAAGAATTTCGCAAACAGCTTAGTGATGACAACCACTGTCAGCCACAATACAACTACGCCCTTCAGGATCTCAATGACTTTTAAGAACAGCAACCCTTTAAGCAGGAAACTACAGTGTGTCTTCTGGAACTTCGACTTCGCCAACCGCACAGGGGGGTGGGACAGCAGCGGGTGCTATGTTACAAAGCACTACGAGAACAGTGTCTCCTGCAGCTGTGACCACCTCACATCATTCTCCATCCTTATGTCCCCTGACTCCCCAGACCCTGGTTCTCTCCTGAAAATACTACTGGATATCATTTCCTACATTGGGTTGTGCTTTTCCATCTTGAGCTTAGCAGCCTGCCTAGTTGTGGAAGCTATAGTATGGAAATCAGTGACCAAGAATAGGACTTCCTATATGCGTCACATCTGCATAGCCAACATTGCTGCCTCCCTTCTTGCTGCTGACATCTGGTTCATTGTGGCCACCGCCATCCATGACTATTACTACCCACTCAACGAGACAGCCTGTGTGGCTGCCACTTTTTTTATCCACTTTTTCTACCTTAGCGTTTTTTTCTGGATGCTTACTCTGGGCCTCATGCTCTTGTACCGCCTGGTTTTCATCCTGCATGACACCAGCAAGTCCATTCAGAAGACGATTGCATTTTCCCTCGGCTATGGCTGCCCTCTGGTCATCTCTGCCATCACGGTGGCCGCCACCCAGCCCCAGGAAGTCTACATGAGGAAGAATGCCTGTTGGCTCAACTGGGAGGATACCAAGGCCCTGCTGGCCTTTGTCATCCCAGCACTGACCATTGTGGTGGTGAACGTGACCATCACGGTCGTGGTCATCACCAAGATCCTGAGACCTTCCATCGGCGACAAGCCAAGCAAGCAGGAGAAGAGCAGCCTGTTTCAGATCAGCAAGAGCATTGGGGTCCTCACGCCACTCTTAGGGCTCACCTGGGGTTTTGGTCTTGCCACTGTGTTCCAGGGAAGCAATGCTGTGTTCCATATTGTATTTACCCTCCTCAATGCCTTCCAGGTAAGTTCTGCCGTGCAGGACTCTTCAGGAAGTATCTATGCTGGTAGACAGTTTAATGACAGAAACACAAACAGGAGTAGGAATGGGGAAGGATTTTAGTTCAGACAAGGCCCTAGCCCTAAAAAAGCAGTAATTACAAGAACTCAATGAAACAGAAAGGACACATTCCTCTGCCTCCATGGAACCTCATACCTCTTATCACCTGCATTATAATTTGGTTGCATATATGACTCTCTTCTAAATACCCTGGTAATACAAGTGGGGGTAAGTCCCTTCCTTACACTGGATTTTGCTATGTATCCAACATTATCTTGATGCCGTCTATTATCTCCTAAATGAAAATATCAGTATTAAACCAAGTTATCTCTCTAGTTAATTTGCACAAGCATTAAATGAGCTCTGTCTCTGTGAGGTCAGGGAAAGCATCTGTCTTATTTATCACCATATGCCTGGTGCTTTTGGCATAGAGAAGGTGTTCGTTAACCATTGGTGAATGAAACGAATGCTATGTACCACATAGTGTGTTTTCTGGAAACATTTCCTGAAAAAATCAATACTCTGTGTAAAGTAGACATTCTGCTCCTGTATACTAAGATGAAAAAGACACACTCTTTGCTCTCCTGCAGCACATAACTAATTATAATACAAGCCAAATGGTTATAAAAGCTTTAGCAAAGGTACAGCAACAAGCCTTTGGAGCACAAGGGGAAGTTTAATTCTGATTTAACCCGTGGGTGAGTGGTAAGCACAGGCCCCAGGAGCTACTGAGGAGGCAGGGGGCTTGGAGGTGAAGTTGAGACATTGCCACTTAAATGCTCATACCAAGACCATGCAAATAAGGCTTATGTCTAATGATATTTATAATATGACTATAAGGGACTGGTTATTCCACTCCGTGCCCCAAGTCCTCATCACAACTATGTGAGCGCTACCATAGACTTAGGAGGTGTATTTAATAGCATAACGAGCAGGACCCCCAGTTCACAACTGGGGGGACATAGAGAAATAGAAAATATCCTTATAACATTACAACATTTAAGGCCCCTTGTTGTGAACCTACTGTATACCTTTTAACATTATCTTCTCCCAGACTCATTCCATAAATGCAGATGTGGAAAGAGGTAGTACAAATTCAATGCCAGGTTAATGATACCTTCCTATTTTGCTAGACAATAGAATATGATTCAAATGTACTTCTTCCCAATTCTTTTTTTCAGGGATTATTCATTTTACTCTTTGGATGCCTCTGGGATCAGAAGGTAGGAACAATGACCGTTTCATGCTTCTAGAAAAATCTAAAGTGTTTGTAGCATTTTGAATTTACAATGCCTTCTTTTAAACGATGCAGGTACAGGAAGCCTTGCTAAATAAGTTTTCACTATCGAGATGGTCTTCACAGCACTCAAAGGTAAATCTTTCCTTTGTGAAGACTTTCAAAAACTTCTTCTCTCCACCACCATGTTCAGTATAGATTATTCGTTCATTTTTGCTTCTCACCTGGTTCTTCCTGTTAGACACAACCCCGGGAGCTATTATTAAGCTGCTGTCCCCACATCCTTAAATAAGGGTCAAATAGCACAGGTAATATCATTTGGGGTTAAAGTCAAATTTCAATGAGAAACAAACAATTTCTAGGGAAACTTTAAGGTGTCAGAGAACCTAATTTGAGGCTTGAGGATGAACTGAATTTTTTATAGTTCATCTTGGAAAATAACTCTCACATTCAAATACATTTGACTCTTTCCACATGTCAGAAGATACCAAACAGTGAAACAGTGTATTTGAGTTATTTTCCTAATACTCATACGATTCCATTGTTTCGAGATGGCTCTACTGCTGGATTTGTTTGAAGTGGAAATTCACACTCATCCAGGCTCTCACCTTCAGAAGTGGAGGGAGAGGTGCTCCAGGCAGTGTCCACTAGAGGGCAGCAAATGAATGGTCTTAGAGATCAAAACCAGGACGTGGTGTAACACATTTGCTTTGTAATTGTCTTTTTTTTTTTCCTTTTTTCTAGTCAACATCTCTAGGTTCATCTACTCCTGTATTTTCTATGAGTTCTCCAATATCAAGAAGATTCAACAATTTGTTTGGTAAAACAGGTATGTAGTGACCTCTAGGTACCACCAAACAAATTAGTCGGGATGGTGAGTCGTCTCACACCCTGACTTGCCCATTTATGGCACTTAGCTGCAGTGACCTCATTTGGGGCAGAGGTTAAATACGGGAACTTGCTTATATTTTCTCAAGCCAGCAGGAGGATTGTACAGAGGGCAGCTGCCTTCAGTGGGCAACTAATCATAACTTACGAAGAATAAGAATTAGAGAATCTATTTAACCCTGTGGGGAGAGCTGCTTATCAAAACTATATCAACCAGAAAAATGGAAACATAAACTGCTGGCCTTGGCAGAAACAGAGTTCTTCTGTATTCATATTAAAGAGGAACAAGTAGGTCATGTTTCTGGGTTACAGTACAGCAAAAAAAAAATGTATTTAGAAAATCCTACTATAGAATCCCATGCTGTGGATTTCTTTTCCCTTTGTTTGTTTTTATTTCATTTTTTGGTGTGTGCTTATTTTGTGCTTTGACGTTTATAAAACTGTACCTACCTATACGAGGGATCACCCAAGTTAGCTCATCTATTAGGAACATGAATGCTAAACTTTCCACCTTAGAGGTATAAAAGAGGGAATGTTCGTGACTTTGGGCCATGGGTCTCAGCTACTCTGGCAAGATGAAATCCCTGTCTCATGCCACCATCCTCCCACTCCCCCACAAAAATAAGCACCAGAATTCCTTCCAGTTTCTAGAAACTGAACAGGTATCCCAAATACAAAATCTAGAAATGCCTCAATATTCCAGACGAAGGCTTTTCATATAAAGGCAGATTTTGAGAATGGCTCTTCGTTGTTAAAACGCCAGAGGACTTGTCCTTTGGGGCTTCAATTTGGTGCATCACTCATGACACTGGTTCACCTTCCCTTCTGATTTTGAAAGTCACTAATGGGGCCTGCCGTGAAATGATTACATCTTCAGGGTGCATTCGAACTACTGCCCTCAGCCATCCCCATCACTGGAACATGTCTACCATTTGCATTAAAAGAAAAATATTCTACGAAATTCTATGAAATGAACCTACAGAATCAGAATTGTGTCATATATAAGGCCAATACTGTGTTCCTTGTTGCTGAGTCAGTGAGATAAAAGGATGGAGGCTCTGTTCCTGAGGTCCCAGGGCCTGAGATTCCCAATCATTGCCACCTGATAGCCCCTCCGCGGTCATTGATGCAGCTCCATGTTGGCCTATTTGAGGGTTCTGTAACTGCTGTAACTTTGGTTTATGTTGCCAGCGGCTCCAAAGGGCCCCCCAGTCAGTGATGGAGACCTTGTTAGCTGTGGCAGCTCACCAATCTGATGGTAGGGTGGACGCTGAGCCCCTTCCCTTGCTCAGCACACACCTGTGCTCAGTCCCTGCCATCCTGCAGACAGCCTGTGCAGGCACTGCTCACCTGCCCTTCTCTCTGCACCTGCTCTCGGCACTTTTCTTGGCATCCCCTGACCCTTGGTGCTGCCTTTCCTCCCCCTGTAACTTTTTCCTTCCTTTTCCCCCTTCCCTCTCTTGCCTTCCAGCTCTTCTGCCATGCCCCTCCCAAGAGCTTACTCAAGTCACCTCAACCCACGGGTACCTGGGAGTTTCCTTCATGCAGATGGCCCTAGGCCCATGCATGTGGTGCCATGTGGAGGGCTGCCCATGTCGAGATCTCCCTGTTCTTTGTGGAACCCTGGCTGCTGGTATGATGTGAAGTAGGTAGTGCTTGTCGGCTGCCCGCATGCTTGAGAACAACAGCTTTGCTTGTTCTCTGGCACGTCTGGGTCTTGGGAGGAGGGACAGGCATGGGTTTGTTTCTAGGCATGGCCGAGCTTCCTGGCTCCTGGACTAGAGCTCCCCCCGGGGCCCTTAGCAGAGGTTCACACCCCAGCGATCATGCAGGCTTGTCCTTGAGGCTGAGCAGCTACTCTGTTTTTCAGGAACATACAATGTTTCCACACCAGAAACAACCAGTTCATCCTTCGAAAACACATCCAGTGCTTATTCATTGCTCAACTAAGAACTGGAAAATCCAACCTACGTGAACTCTTGGAGAACAGCAGATGTGCTCTGGAAAAGAGATCCCTTCAAAGCCATGGATAAAATGCTTTCTCTGCAGGCCTTCTGGGAGCAGATGCTCAAGACACTTTTTCATTAAGGGAAGAGGCTTTCTTTTGTAAAGACAGAGTAAAAGGAATTGTTAAGTTTACTTTGCTGTCCCACCCCCACCCGTTGTGTGATACCAAATGTGTATAGTATTTAAGTGAAACTTTAAGTACCCCCAAAGCCCACCTTCTCTGTCTGTATTGTAAAATAGAATTTTGAAGAGACATTTTCAATTTTCACACTTGGGGCACAAAGATAAGCTTTGATTAAAATAATGAGGAAAAGGCTAGTACCTAGGAAATACTTCAGTGAATTCTAGGAAGGAAGGAAACTTGAAGAAAAACAACAACAAAAAAGAAGAAACAGCATTACGTAAGGACAACGTTTTAAGATTTCTATATTAACAATCTAATACAATGACTCGGATACTGAAACACTGAGAATTCAAAAGTGATTCAACAATGGAAACTGGAAGTAAGCCCTGGGGAAAGTTTGGTATCTTTCTAGTATTTTCTTAGCTAAGAAAGAAAAATACAAAGGCAGTGGGAAAAAATAGGGAGGGAATGATATCATCAGGATGCTTTCAAGTGGTTAAAATATTTCTAAGAAATGCATGGAAGAAGACGTGGTTCTCTTGATGCTAAACACATACATATGTACTTTGCGTGTTAAGTTTCGAGCTAAGTGGAATGAACATGCAGAGGAATTGTCATGAGCATGCATTAGCAGATCCAAGCAGATCCAACTGCTGAGGACAGTTTTTATAGTTTATCAGAACTCCTTGTTTTGATTTGTTACACTTGGTGAAAGCAAAAAACACCGTATTTTTATATCCATTAACTGCACTGAAAATAGACCCCAACTGTCATGTATCATATTTAACAGCTTTAACCAGGTACTTCTCTGTGCACCATAGAATAGATTTTAATAACCTGATAGCACTGTATATTATTTTTGTTGTTGTTCCTGTGGAGTTAGTGGCCTTTTTGTGTGCAGTATAGTTCTCTCTGTAATAGCTCTTTCATTCTTTAAGTTCCCAGACCAATACACATTAAGAGTTTTGTGCTGTCTACGTTGTGTTTATTCCAACCACATGGAAATCTTCTGGAAAGAAGTGTTACAGCTGGCTAGTCTATGCTTCTAATGACACTTTACCTTGATGAACAGATAGTGGCATTTTCCCCAAGGATTTGGTTGGTTGTGAATTATGTGTACGTGTGTGTTTTGCATGTGTGTGCCTTTCATAAAAATACAAATATTTATTAAAATCGCATCCATGTTAATGTTAACCATATGCTGTAGCTAAAGCACCCACGCATTCCAAATCAAAGCCTGATCCTAGGGAGGCAATGAAACAAAATAAAAATGTGGAGCTACTCAGGAAATGTGGTTCATGTGGTCTTCTTAAGGACTGAGAACTAAAATGGGCCCGACCCTCAGGAAGGTAGGATAACCGAGGCTGAGATTCAGTGACCATCATATATTGAGGTTCAGAAGAGTTTCCTTTTACTATTGTAACTCTTAAGAATCTCTTCTTTTTATTTTTCATTTCAAATTCTACTTCTGACTCTCTTTTCTTCATTGGGGGGCAGAGGAGACAGATAGAAGTCCTAATAATGCTTCAAGCAAATGCACTTTTATTTCTCCCATGTTTGCCTGAAAACTGTCACATCACTTTCCTAACTGAATTGTTTGTCCCCAGAGTAAATGATTGTGAGGCTCTAAAAGTCCCCAGGGTGTGATCAACTTTGGGCAGAGCTCAGAGCTGAGAACACAAAGCCAGAAGTTAGGTCAGAGGGTCAACTGAATTAGAATTAGGTATCAGAGAAAAAAATGGCTTTGACTGCTCTGGTTCCTGGAGTTATCTCAGGGATGACTGAGGCAGGGTCATGTAGTACAGGGTCAGCATGGCCATGGACATGAACAGCACTAGGGAGGAGTTCAAAGACACAAGACACAATGTGACAAGAAACGCCTTGCACCCACCGCAGGAGGGATCCCTCGGGAATCACTGTGCGTGCCGTGGTAAAGGCGACCTCCATAATGGCAGGAGGCTTCTGAGGAGATCCACAGGGTGTGACTCTCGCTCTCTGCCCACATGCATTAACTTGAGGCACGTTCCCTCACCCCCGTGCGTGCGCGTGCACACACACTCACGCGCACACACACACACACACACACACACACACACACACACAGGCATGCACGTACCTCCCACCTTTCAAGCCACAGCTCCAGATTCAATTCCAGAAAAGCCATGAAAAACAATCAATTGGAGAAATACTGGCTGATTTTCTGCTCAACTGTAAGACACATAGTTCAACCATTGCTCTTCGCCAAGAATATCCCAGAGTAGGCCATAAAGTGCAAAATTGTAAAACAGAACAACAGTTCATGAATCTATAAGCTATATGAGGGCAAGAGCCCTGCTTGGTCCTAGGTTTGCCAGTTCTCAGTCAGCAGTGATCATAAGGCTTTTAGCAGCAGATTTCTGAGGGAAGGAGGGGGGAAGGAGGAACGCTAGCTCTGATGTTGGTGCAGAGTGAGATGTGTGGTCTGTTTTGCTTGTAAGGAGCTGCCCCGTGTTCCTAACATCTCACAATGTGCACAGTCAGTTCAATGAGCCAAAACTTTCTTGTATGAATGGAGCTCCTATTAAGTTTCTTGCAAAAGGATCCATGCTAATGCTCCAGAAGTTGTGAGGTTGGAGCATTTGCAAATGAGCAATTAATATAAACTGCAGAAGGATTCTCTGGGAATATCGTGAGTCCAGTGTAACACACCATCTCTTGAATGAGGCATGTATCTTCCATCCTCTTCCCTATTTCTTATTGTTTATACAAAAAAAGAGGTACGGGATTTTATGGGGTTTTCAGGATAGAGTTTGCTGAGGCCAGACATTCAGAAATGCTGTGAGAAGTCAGCCTTTTGTGGTTTGTGTGAGAACTTCAGAGAAGTCAGTGTCAGAAGGTTAAGAGGAAAACTTACATGGAGCTGAGAAAGATTATAGCAATGAGTACACGCACAAGCAGGGGAGGGAGTTGAGATGAGTGGAACAGAAAGTCACACCATTTGAGAAGACAAAAGGAAGTGAATACAGTCATAGAATAGAAATACCACATAAGTGGACTGCATTTTAATTGTGGCATTTGAAGGCGATGTCAAATGGGGCTTCTGCATCCCAAAGAGAAAATCAGTGAACATCTCAGGCCAACAGAAGTCTGAGTCCCTGAGTGTTCAAATAAAGGAGGGGCTTATTCAGATATATCTTTCTAATGTAATTTTTAAAAGTCAGTGAAAATAGTGTCTCATTATTTCAAAGATGTTGGCTTTGAAATAGGATGCTGTAAGTTTCTAAAAGCATGATGTGGGAGTTTGAATCCTGTCTTAATAGTATGCCAGCATATCGCTATGTGTCCTTTCCTTGATAATAACAATAAAATATCTAAGAAGATCTCAGGGAGCTTTCTTTATATAAATTCTCTGCTCTTTTGCAATAGGCTGCTGCTGCTGTTTCAGGCTTGCCTGCGTCAACCAGAGTTTAACTCATCTGCAAACAGTGAATGATCGCTCCCATCCTCTAGGCATGGGGGTCGGGTGGGCTGGAGGGCACCAGAAGCTCCCAGCTGAGCTCAGATGGCTCACAGGGCTGTGGTGTTTCCTCACACCACCCACACTTCCACTCAGCAGGTAGAGGCTAGAAGCTTACAGAGGATTTAAAGAAGGGATCTTGAAGTAAAACTTTTAAGACCTGTCTGGGAAACAAATAAATGTCTTTTCTAACATTTGTGTGTGGTGTGGCTGGATTGGAATTTTTGTGAACTGGTGGAACAGAGCCCCGTGAGTTCTGTTAGCAATAGATATTTCTGGAACATGGTCTCATGTTTCCTGTATTAGTTTTCTATTGCTGTGTAATACATTCCCACAGACTTAGGGGCCTAAAACAATACCCACGTGGTTTCTGTAGGTCTGGACATGGCTTAACTGGGTCCTCTGCTCTGGGTCTGAGCAGGCTAAACTCAGATTGTCAGCCTGGGCTGCTCTCATCTGAAGGCTGAGGTCCTCCTCCAAGCTCACTGGTTGTTTGGCAGAATTCCATCCTTCGTAATTATAGGATGGAGTCCCTCAGCTCCTAGGGGCGGCCTACTCTCCCCCGCTGTGTGGCCTTCTGCACAACATGGCAGTCTGCTTTCTTGACATAAGCAGGAGAACTTCTGTTCAGCTTTGAATCAGACATTTTCCGTCTCTGCTCTCTAGACCCTCTTCTAGAGGGCCTACCTTGTTAGGTCAAGGACCATCCAGGATCATCTCCGCTGTGATCACCTCCCAGTCAGATGACTAGGGGCCTTCACTGTATCTGCAAAACCCCTTTGTCTCTGCCACATAATGTAACCCCATCGAGGGAATGGTGTGTCGTCATGATCACAGGCCCTGCCCACATTCAAGGGGAGAGGATCATACAGGATGCTTCATCAGATTGTTGAAACAAAGCTAAGGACCCAACACCTTTCTGTAGAATCTGTATGAGGCATGAGCTGTGGATATGTGGCCCGGAAGCTTCCTCTATCCATAACAGTCATCACACTCAGAAAGGTCTCTCTGGCAATATTAGTAATAAAGCTCGTGTGCTGAAAATACTGCAGTATTATTTTGTCTACTAAATCTGCAAATGTGAAAGAAGACACCTTTCCCAAAGTGATGGCATCCAGCCACGTGGAAATTCAGGGAAAGGATGCTGTTTGGAGAAGCTTGATTTGTCCAGAGGAAAAGAGGCATACCGACTCCGGAGCTGGCAACCTTCCCCAGATCAGAGGCCTCAGCATGCAGGTCCCAGCCAGTCCTCCAAGCTTTTGAACAACTGACCTCCCCAGTCCTGAAAAATAGTCAAAATGCTCCTCCCAGGCTGGGTGCTTCTCATCCTACAAACCTCTCCAGGAAGTGCTGCCACCTGTAGTCTGCAGGTGGCGCTGGCAACTGGGAAAATTTTCATACCTTAACAGACCCATAGATCTCCCCTGAAGTAACCCTCTGCCATCCCGTGACATGGGTCACTGTAGCTTGTTTGGAGTTTTCTGCTCATTTGCACTGATTTTGTGTGTGTGTGTGTGTGTGTGAAAGAGAGAGAGAGAGAGAGATAATATATACATCATTTAGAAAAAAGATGTTCATTTTTGTATTTTGAAGACCCTTCCCCCCTCTGGGCTTTATGATGTTTATACTTTATATAAACAGGAAGGAAAACATGCTTCCTATGAATACTTTATATGAAAATGAATGCAGCTTTCTTTCAACCATCCCATAACTCCTTTGTCCAGTCCGGTATTGTCTGATAGAACTAGCACGAGAGTCACATATATTTTAAATTCTTTAGTAGCCACATTAAAAAAGGTCTGTAGGTAAAATGAATTGCAGTAATCCATTTTACTCAACCCAATATATCCGAGATATTATTACCTCAAGATGTAATTATTATAAACTTATTCACAAGATATTTTACATTCCCTTTTTTTTTTGTACTGTGTTCAAAATCCAGTGTGTGCCTCACACTTAGAGCACACCCCAGTTGCCCAGCCACATTTCGAGCGCTCAGAAGCCATATGTATCTAGGAGGTGCTGCATGGCTTTAGAGCATAAACCAGAGACACGTGCTTTTGCTATTTTGTTGCCTTCTGTATGCAGAACAGCAGGGTAGGAAAATGAATTTCAAACAAGGCCTGTACCACTTCATCTGGCAGACACTCTGCACATATGCAGAGGGGCAGAAATCTGTAAGACTCCAGACACCTCTCCTCCATATAACTCCTGCCCCTCCAAGCTGACCAGAAAGCCACACTGTTAGAAATTCTCCTCCAAGACTGCTGACAACCACGGGGCCGTGGCCCCAGAAATGCACAGCTTCACCTCCTCTCCAGGAAGGCATGGCTGGGGTCCCCATCAGTCTTCTGCCTTGGAGAATGAGCTAGCTGTCCCATGAGTGTGGGGTGCAGCAAGAGGTACATGGCCCCTGGAACAGAAAGACACTTTTTTTTCACTCACCCAGGCCCTTCCTGAAACCTCCTTGGTTTGCTCATCTGAAAAATGGGATCATCCTAATTTCCTCTTAAGGCTGTTGTAAGGCTCAAAATCATAGTTTATATGACCATGTTTTGTAAACTAAGTATTATACAAATAAAAGATTATTTTCAATTTCTCTTTGAGAGGCAGAGAGAGAGAGGCTGACCACAGGAGAACAGCTAGAGGGAGGGGGCCTTAAGCTCTGGTGATCATAATGAGATTCCAGGGCATTCTAAGCCCTGGGCATCTAGGGGGCCCCCAGGAGGACACTGGATCAGGAAGGGTAGGCACAGTTTGTCCACGAAGGAGTGAGGCAGGAGGAAAATTATTGATTTTGACCATGTCCTGCGATCTAATCCTATATGTTCCAAGATGACTTTTCTTACAAGGCTGCAAAACACAAATGCAGTGGGCAGACTTTTAATGTTGCCCAAAGACAGGCCTCCATACGGACCTTCTTCCCAGAAGGGCCCGGCCCCTCCTCCTTGACTCAGCCCTTTCCCACACACAGCCCAGCAGGCACATGTCGGACCCCAGTTACCCAACCGTGTAGGGAGGACCGTCAGAGGCTCAGGCCTGTCGCCGAACCCCAGGTGCCTTCAGAAGCCCCCTGAGGGTGTGGGGCCCCTGGAGATCAGCTCCTAGTTACAACTGCTTCAGAGCACTTCAGGCTCGGGCGGGAGGCCAGATGGTCCCAGAGGCTGGAAGTGTGGGGACGCAGGGAAGTCTCACTGTCGTGATCGGTGGGAGTCCAAGGAAGGCCTGCGCTGAGTAATGCCTCCCCAGCATCAAACGGTCCACACGGAAGCCTACCGGGTGCTTCTTCCTTCCAGGGGCCGCCCCTGCCCCCTCAGGGCTCCTAGGGAATTCTCCCCACCCTGCAGGTGCCAAGCAGTGGGCCGGGCCGAAGCAGGAGATGGAGGTGGCCCCACGATGCACCCGCTGCTCCGTTCCCGGGAGGTCCTGGTCGCCGCCCCTTTACCAACCTCGGTGGTCAGGGCCCCCACCCACTCCCACCTTTCCCGAGTCCTGTGCAGATGGGGCTCTGTTTATCGTCAGGCACATTCTAAGGAGAAAAAATATTTTCAAACATTTTCTACTCTCAGCGACTATGCAGCAGACAGAAGACAGGAGGAAAGACAGACATGGTGACTGACCTTGGTTATTTATCCCCAAATACTATTTTCCTGTGTGTGTGTGTGTGTGTGTGTGTGTGTGTGTGTGTGTGTGTGGCGTGGGGCGGGGTGTGGGGGCTCTCCAGCAATTTAGACACAGTCATCTTGTCTATTTTGTAAGTGATTTTCTGGACATCCATTCTTTCCCTTTTCCCTTTAAACCTTGAGATGAGGGGTTGAAAGGTCAGGAATGTTCCCCCAGATGGGCAGTGGATTGGGGATACGTGAGCCCGTTCACACCGCGGCTTTTTACTTTTTAACGGGGAGCCAAGTCCCAGTGAAGTATGCTGGTGACTATAGAAAACTAAACAGAACAAACCCAGGAAGAAAAGGGGTTTTTTTTTCTCAGCATGAAAAGCAGCAGGAACGGAAGGGGCCAGGCACAGGGAGACTGCTGCTAAAGCTGCTTCCGACCTCAAAAACACAACCCAAGAATGACTTTTGAGCCCTGCCTGCTGTGGACCCTGTTTGAAGGGCGCCATCCTGTGTCCTCCACCCTGCCCACCAGCCCACCCCCACCAGGGGTGGGAAGAGGTGTGTGATTTTTGTTTAACCGAGGAAAAGCGTACGGCTATTTACTGTTTTTTCTGGAACAGCGAGCGTTTCCCAAGCCCAGAGGCGCTCTCTCTCTCACAGCTGTCCTCAAAGCCAATCTCCAGCTGAGCTAAGTGGCCCATGGCTGCCCGGGCAGGGTCTCCCCAGCCGCCCGCGCCGCTTCTCCCGAGGCTTGATCGCCACCTTGTGGTCATTAGAGGAGGCGCCTCCTCTGGGTCCCCCTCTGGCCAACCTCATTAGGCCTGAGGACCGAAGGGTCCGGCGGACAACCTGCGGAGCAGGGACACGGCGTATGGACAGAGTAAAGGTGGAATTAAGTCCTATTACGCTACAAAAACCAGGAGTGACAGAATTGCTCTCGCTCCTCATCTCCTAACACTTTGCTGTTATGGTTCTTGCAAGAGAAAATGAAGTCAGAAAGGGAGATAGACCTATGCGGAGAGCGAATATTCCAGGCACGAAGTATCAGTGTGTAAGATGGATTTTCATGCAGTTGCAAATTTCTGAGATATAGCCAGGATAACTCTCTCCTGTTCCTTTCCTGCCTCACTGACTGACTCTTATTTATGGAACTACAGACAAAGCTAAAAGCAGCCCCAGAAATCACCTGGTTCTCCCATTCCACACAGGGATTTGGAAGGTAGTTGGAGGAAGCAAAATGGGTGCCTTCCCTCTTTCACGGGCCCTGACCACCTTTCCCATCGTTGCCCCGTCAGAAGGATGAACCAGGATGGCCCTAGTCCCTTCTCTAATTCATAAACTGCTGCCAGGCTGAATTTTCATTTTCAATCCATGTTGGATCTGCAGTCTATCCACCACACCGGCCTGTGGCTGAAGCCAGCTGGTAAGTTTCTGGTCTAGTCTCTGGACACATGTTGAAAAGGAGGCTGCTGGCTGTGTCAGCCAAAGTGTGACCCAGGAAGACCCAGGGCCAGTAAACGGCACCAATTGCCCAGAGGGCTGGTCCTCGGGGCAGAGGGACGAGCCGACCTGGCTTTGCATAATGATGCAGACAACTGCTCACCATGGGAGAACATGCCTTGAGATAAGGCTTATACCCCTCAGAATAGCTCTCACACCGTCTCCTTTATGTTGGACATTCTAAAAGAAAACAGATCTTAAGGAGAGATGAGACTTAATGTACAGAAACCTCTGGGAGAGGTGCACAGAAAATGAAATGAAATTCGTCTTTCAGTGAAAATGGCTGATAACTGTTGAACTACGTTAACTGACATTGAGATCTTACCATGTGTTTGGTGCTCTCCTAAGGATTTTATGCAAATCACCTCGTTTAAGCCTTACAGCAACCTTGGATTGAGTAATTTTTTTTAATTTTTCTTTTACAGGTGGATTAACTAAGCAAACAAAGGTTAATAACTTACCTAGGGTCACACAGCTCAAGAATGGAATAGCCAAGGTGCTGAATGCAAAGTGTCTGCCTGCACCATGTACATGTCGCCACCTCATTGTATTGCTTCTCCATGCCTCCTGATGTATGTAGATTCCCATAGTGGGGAGAGTTCTGACTATACAAAATGAGACAGGGAGGACAACGGTGACAGAAAAAATGGAGAAGTTAAGGCATCCCCTACCTTAATATCACTTTATAATCTTACCAAGGGCAACCCGGTACATAATGACCAGTGTTCCAGGAAAACTTTCGGGTTGGCTCTCTTCCTGCTTTAGTCTCTACCCAAGTACGAAAGGATTCCTGCTCTGGTGCTTTATGGAAAGTATTTCTCACATTCGCCACCTAGTTGACTCCCAAATGGAGCAGCTTGACTGTACTTGCCATTTTAATCTTTACTCTTCATCCAGATGAGCTTCCATGAGGTTTCAACTGCCAGTGGTGTTTTTATTCTTGCCACAGATCTATCAAGCCCTCTCAGAGTATTGGACGTCATTTAGACACATAGGAAGAAAATACATTTTCCCAGAAATGAAGTGTGTTCTTGGAATTCTCACTCTCCCTATTTGTGGCTTTGTCTCCCTCTGTGTGTTTATTTCATTCCAAGGTGATCTTCAAGGAAAGAAATGTATGAACCAATGGACCATAGATTGAGAGCTAAAAGATAGAGCAACTCTCCTTCCCCACCCATACACGTGCCTATAGCAGGCCAGGGCACCATGGTTAGTCCGAGTCATGTGCCAGCCTTGCAGAAACCAAATCAGTAAGGATGGTGTTTTCTGTGAAGGATAAAGATTCAAAATAACATCAGCTTGACATACAAGTTTGTTTCTCTGGCACATGAAAGTGTGTAGATAAGCAGTCTAAGACTGGTGTGGTAGGCTTGGCCCCATATAATTCTCAAAGATCTAATACTTCATATTTTTTTCTCTGTTCTTCCCAGGGCCACCACGCAGCCTCACAGAGCAGTTCCTACTGTGACCACCATGTCTCGTAATCACTCATCAGGATGGAAGAAAGGACTGAGAGAGTGCGCCAAGGCTTTTTAAAGAAACGCCCATGTAACATTCTGCTTCCATTCCGTTGGCCAGAACTTGGTCACATGGCCCTGCCTACCTACAAGGGAGGAAGGAGAATGTGAATTATATGCTGGGTAGCCATCTAACCAGCTAGGACTTGGAATTTTATTACTGAGAATGGATATTGGTGACCATTTTTGTCTGGGGCTGAAAATCCCAATGCCCTCCCCCCAACTTTCCCTTCATACCTTTCTCATGAACCCTACTCTCCTTTTACTTTCTTGACCAGGTAGACATCTTTAAATGTTATTGATGATTTCCACTGAACTGTTGAATCACACATGGGCCAAATTGTCCTAAGTTTGTCTTTGCTCTGATGGAAGCTGTGACTCGGATGACTACAGGACCAGCTCTTGGCAAAACTGTGAAACTGGAGAGACATGGCCTTATTCTTCACTGTCTTGTGCCATCTCACTTTTAACTGCATCTCACACACACTCTCATGGGGGCACACACACGCGTGCACACACACACACAAACACTGTGGGCTGCCCTACCATGTCAAGTCTTTCCTGTCTCCTTCCTCTACATGAGAACTCCTTCGGGGTTACCACTGTCCCACTGCACTACCTCCCAGCCCCTACCGGCTAGAGCTTGTGACAGTTTGACAAATAGTGCTCATAGCAACAGGATAAACGTAATGCATCTTTTTGAAAGTTAATTTTGCCTGAAGGTTTTGGGAAAATATATATTTTATTTATAAAAAACATAGGAAAGTTGTTTTAGACATATTCATAAACACATGGCTATACAAGTAGGTGACTAATTAGATATAAAATTATATCCATCACAAAAAAAGCCAAGCAAGGAAGATCTTCACATAGTGTTAGATGTAGACTAGCCTATATTTCATGTCTTCCCCCAAGCCATTGATCTTATTAAGCCCTTCTGGCTGCTGAAAGAGGATAACAGATTCTGCTATTAAGTGGCTCTTTGACCTGCCTAAGGCACCATTCTCTCTAGAATATCCTCAGTTTCCTCATATCAGAATGGAACTTCACAATCTCTAAGTTGCCTTCAAGCCATAAAGCAGATGCCATAATTCATCAGAAAAGGAGGTGGTTCTTTTGACATAAAATATATAATTTTATGCATGAATATCATATAAAATATACTTCAAAATTTAAAAAGATCTGGGAAAGAACTTCAGGACAACTTTCCCTTTACACACACACACACACACACACACACACATACGCATACAAATTTACATACACAGCTGGACACTTAGAAGGTACTGAATAAATATTTACTGAATTTATTAGATTCATTTTTTAGATGTAGATTTCCTTTCCTTTCCTTAGATGTAGAAGAAGAGGAAAGTAAATGCTTTGAAGCTTTGCTGCCAGGAAGAATCTTCATTTGAAATCCTTTCACATGTTAGGCTTAAAAGAGTAATAACACTCTCGTGCCTGAGGAAAGAAGTATTTGATTCTAATACAAACGATGTATGAGTTCATTGCATGTATCTTACTTGCAGTACAAATAAGAAAGTTTCATAAATAACTCGATTATTCATTCAATTATTGGTTCATTCATTCACTTTTATTGAGTGCCCACAATGTGCCAGCCAGGCACGCTTCCAGGAGGTGGAGCCAGCACGGTAAATGAGAACCCGCCCACGTGGAGCTTCCAGTCTATGGGAAAGAGTCTTTACAGTGAAGTCTAGTGAGTGCTGTCACAGGACACACGAGATATATTCAGAGCACATAGGGTAATAGAACCATGTGGGGGTGGGGGGTAGTGAGACCATAATAGTCCTTGGAGCCTATTCAAAACAAGCCTGATAAAACCCACCCACACTGCACCGAGCGTGGGAAGGGAAGGTCTGAGTGGAGGAAGCACTTCTGCAGGCTGGCTGCGGTCAGCAGTGGGTCACTGTCTTGTCCTTTTGGAATGGATGGAGATGATGGTGAAGGTCAAGAAGACCACGCCGGCTGCGCTTCCAATCATCAAGCCCAGGATGCTGCCGTGCACCTGCATGGCCTGACAGCGCTCCCCCGTGTAGAAGAAGGCATGACCGGAGACACACCTGGGGGAACAGGACACGGGGGAGTGTGGGAGCCACCTGAGCCTCAGGCACTTCCTAGCAACAAACACCAACATGGCGAGGATGGCACCAAACGCTTGCTGAGCAGCTCCCCGTGCCTGGCCCCATTCCGGGTGCTCGACGTGAGTCCCTTCATTCAACCTGTAACAGCCCTGGGTGGGGTGGTTCCTACTAGGCCATTCTCATCATCCTCATCTTACAAAAAGGTTAAATAACTTGCTCGAGGTCACATGGTTAGTAACTATCTCACACTCAAAGTCTAGTCCCTGGAGGTCCATCTCCAGATTCAGGACTCTGGATGCCATGTGCCAAGTTCAGGAGGAAAGTTAGGGGCACTTTAAGAACAGGTTGCCTAACACTGGCTCAGATGATAGGCTACAGGGGCAATTCTCCAGATAGAGTGTGACCCAGTGCACTAGTTGGAGCTTGAAAACTTCTAGACAATGGAGATTAAAATGTTACTGAAAGGTGGGCATACGGCCACCTATTTGGCAGATTGCCCTGAAGTTCACATGAGATCATGAGCACATTGTAACTACCACGGGATTTGACGCAGAGTAGGCACACAATGGCTCTCCCTTGGGTTGTTTTTTTTGTGTGTGTGTGAATGTTATTTGATATAAAGACCAACTAATCTCAGAACCAGGGCACTGAGAGAGGGCAGTGCTTCATCCCTTCCATTATAACATTTCTAGCCTTTGTTTCAAACAGCGTTCCCATCACAAAGTCGGCTGACAGAGCAGAATGAGACCATCAGAAGTCAAGACCCCCCTCTATTAATTCTGGAACTATTTTACCTTAAAAATCCTATCTCTGGCCCAGGAATGGGCTTCTGAAAAATCAATGAGTAAGAGCAAGTTTGTTCAATGTTTTTCTTGCCCAGTCACCTCCAAATACGGTTTGATTATATTCTCTAAGTATAGCCATAGAGGTGCTTATTGCTCAAGCTGCAGGTTTGTGGGACAGGAACAATTTGGCCGAGCAGAGGCTTGACACGTAAGGGGAAAGCCCTGGCCCTCCTTTCTCTGAGGATGACGTCATTTGGTTGCGCGTGCGCCAACAAAAGGATCCCGGGCACTTTAGAAAACGAATTGATTCCATGGCTGTGACAGAAAAGATAAAAGATGAGCCTGGAGCATCAGTGGTGCCAGAAAGCAAGATCAGATTCATGAACGGAGGGGTTTGCATGTTGGAAGAACACAGGCCCCAATCTGGAGGAGCTCCCAAAGGCCAAAGTTGGAACAGCTTGAGCAACACAATAAATACTGGCAGTATTGAAATAAAATCGAGAGAATGACATAAATATGTATGAGTCCTTCGTGATATAAATAAATAATTACATGGATAAATGAATAGGGAGGAGGAGACAGTAATTATAGAAGAATTTCACTTACAGAAGATGGAGGGAGTGGGGGAAATAATAGAAATAGAAACAGAAAATAGAATATTACAACAGTGAGTGTTGTAGCAGGATTCATCAATGGATGCTGAAATTAGTGGGTGAGGCTTTGAGGGAAGGCAGGATATTTGCAGGGTCTCTGAGTGTGTCTCCCAAGATATATAATAATAAGAGTGAGGACTAGTAAGTGCTCAGTAGAGAGGCCTGGTAGACATCCCCCCTTGGCCAGGTGATCAAAGTTAGCATCAGTAATAAGACAAACTGACATCAGGTACCCCTCACATGACACTCTGAGAAGGGCATATCTCATCCTTGCTCTTCTTGCCAAAAATGTACAGCCTCACGATAATCATGAGAAAACATCAGATAAATGCAAACTAAGGACTAACGAAACTGACCCATTACTCTTCAAAAGTGTCAAGGTCATGAAATTCATGGAAAGTCTGATGAATTGTTCCAGATTGAAGGAGGCTAAGGAGACATGGACACTAAATGTAATATGGGGTCCTGAATTCTGTCCTAGAACAAAAAAAAGGACACTGGTGGAAAATTTGGGGAAATCTTAATAAGGTCTATGATTTGGGTAACACTATCATTAATGTTACTGAGTTTCATTAATGTTCACTTCTTGGCTTTGCTAATTGTACTGCGGTTTTGTTAGATGTTATCATAAGGGTATGGGGAACTCTGTGGCATTTTTGCAATGTGTCTGTAAATCTAAAATTATTTTAAAATAAAAGTTTAAAAAAGAAGAAACAAAATGGAGATGGAAAAAGAAGAAATAGATACTTTGAGTAGATGTTTCGAGCCAAGCAGACAGCTGCCTACCTCTGCTACTACTCTCAGATGAAACTCTGGCTTTTGCATCACATACACACTTTCATGCAATATTTTATGCAAATGAAAAACATTATTAAACAATTATAGTAATACTGTAATATTACTATTATATGTATTACCATTACATATAGTAAACGGTGTAGACAGAAAGACCTAGGTACAAGTCCCAGCTCCAGCATTTACCATCTGGGTTATTTTAGATAAATTACTCAACTTTTCTAAGCTTCAATTTCCTTATGCACTACAATGGGATAAGGAGGGTCGTTATGTCACAGGGTAGCTGTGAGGAATAATTTAGATCATGCATGTGTACTGTGCAGGAGAGCACATGACAGGTGGCAAGCTGCCAAAATACATCCGATATTCTTATTTCTGTTGAAAACATGTACTATAACAGTAGCATAATGAATAGAGAATATAAATAATAATAATTATTAACTAATAATAACAGCAGTTAGTGAGGATTTAAGCTTGGTCTTGAGTCCCACTTGGTAGGTCATAGAGTAGAAAGATCCTGGGTGGCTAAAATCCCTGGGTCATTTGTAAACACTGTGGAGTTCAAAATCCCAATAGCATTCAGTGTTGTTGATGATGTCGCAAAGGTGGGGAAAGGGATAAAGCTCAAGGCTCAGGAGGTTTTGGACTCTCCCCCCGCATGGCAGGCCCTGCTCCGCCCTGACACATTAGCCCACCAAGTTGGGGCACAGCGTTGTGGAGTCGAAGACAGCTCTGCCCATGTGACCACCTGACACAGGCTTTGCCCTACCCTGAGAACAGGGCCCCTCACCAGGGTTAAGCAAACGCTTGGATCATTTGTGCTGACCTGCCTCCCCCAGACCCCAGAGCCTACCTGCAGCTCGCCATCCCCTTCACATTCACACAGACACCTTCATTTTGGCAAGGGTTTGGGTCACACGGGTCTCTGAAGTACTGTGGCCAGTTGTGGTCCTCCAAAGGGCCTGTGTTCTCCACTGACCGCTTCTGTCGGCTGGGCTGCTCCTGGCCCAGGCTGCCAGGTAGCACTTTCTCTAGCAAGGCCTTTCCTGAACGTTCTTCTGAGGACTGCTGCTCCTGGCCCTGGAGAATGAGGCCTTGGGGGATCAGCCTCGTGTCTTTAACATGAACTTCAGTCTGGTTAAGGTGGGTGATATCTTGAGGAAACATACAAAGGGTGGTAGGAAGATCCATGATTAATATCTGACTACAATTAACTTCCATTCCTGGAGAATGTTCCCTGGGCTGCCTTTATCTCTCATGGACATCACCTTGACTGACATGGAAAGTGGCTTTGAATCCAGCAGATTCTCATAATGCTGGCTAATTTTATTGCTAAAGTAGTCCAATCACATTTTTATGTATTTAACTTGAAAAGAGAAGCATTAACTTAGCATGGATAGACTGACTGAACTGCAGTCAGTGAAGTGTCATATTTGATAAATGATCAAAAAAGATGACACTAAAATATAGTTTCTCCCAAGGACATTTAAAATAAAATGCGAGCCCTTAAGCAATAAACTATAACTTGGTTCTCTCAGAACACATCTTCTTTTTAAAACTAGTCCTCAAAAACATCCCCACCTTCCATGAGGTATTTAAAAATCAGTAGAACACCCAGAGCATAGGATTATTTATTCAGGAAAACGCAGCAAAAGTACCTTCAAAGTCCACAAAAATTATAAGGTCGTCATTTTTGAGGAAGTTTCTTCTTTTCAGTATTTGGTGGGAAAGGAAACCACTCCAGCCCCAGTCAATGCTTCTGAAACAATTACAATCTTTATGGTAGGAACCCACAATGGACGGTCTATCCCAGATGACAGAGCCATTTATTACTGCAAAATTACAAGTAACATAAAGTCACATTACCTCTTTATACTTCACGTTGCTTTAATGAATACATAAAGCTTTGTCAATCAGAAAAAATAAATATATGTGTTGGGAAAAAATCAGGTTATTTACTCTTTCCAGAAGAATTAAAACTAAATGGTCAGTTGTCCACTTCTGAGCTACTTCCTCATTGAAGAGGGAAGGACAGCTCTGGCATCTGCGTTTTAAGGCTTATGGCTCTTCATTTGAAAAAAATAGTTTACCCATTTCTTTAGCGATGCAAGTTTGTTTCACAAACACACTGAGAATCCATAATCGTTCAGGAGTCAGTGCATTAGATAGCACTGGATATCTGCACAAAGCCTAACAAATTCGGAGTCATCGGTAAGTGATTAGCAGGGTCTGCCTTCTCATTTAAACTGAGCTCAATGAAGCAGGACCTGCCTGCTTCGCTCGTGTGCCAAGAGCCTAGCACAGAGTTTGGCACTTTGCAAGCCCTTATAGGTGGTTGATGAGTGAATTAAGGAAGGGAAGGAAGAGAAGATGACACCGCAGTTTCTAACTTAATGCTCCAATGTAATTATGCTGTCGATATGCTCAAGGAGTAAATGTGAGAGGTTGGCTCATCCACACAGATGGCGGTCACTTCCGTTGGAACCTTCCCGGTTGAGGGGCAGCTCTCAGCACCACCTACCTTCAGATGTCTGGGACTTGGAGGTCGTGAACACCATGCTTGAGGACATTCTATTCCTGACATCAGGTTGCTGGTCGAGTACTGTCATAATCACCTGTCTGTTTTCCACGGGCCACTCCAGGATGGCATCATTCTCGCCGCTGCACAGGTGAAAAGCAAGTCCTAAGTAGCTGGAGCTACTGGAGCTTAATCTGCCATGAGGATACAAGCTAAGCCCAAAACCGTATCCCTCTGAATTGTAGAATCGAGGGCTCAGGAGCTTGTCCCCTTTGACAGTGTTCTGAAGGACCTGGGAGAAGTTCCGTACTGTCCAAACCCCTGTGGGGCATGGAGTCTCCGTCAGAGTGATGTCATCCAGGTAAATCGCCCCATTTGAGTTCTGGGGGTCACCTTTTGTGCCCTGGAAAAGGTAGCGAAACTTCTTTTCCTCTCTGAGTGTCACATGGGCAATTTTCCAATTTTGGTCAAAATCTCCTGAGGACAGAAAATACGTAAGGTTGGTGACAACTGTGGTCCATATTTATTGAATACTGACTATGTGCCCGAGACTGTGCCAAGTGCTTTACATGAATTATTTCATCTAACCTTCAAGGCAACCCTGTGAGGAAGGTATTATTATAAACTGGTTAAGGAACTTTTCCATATTCACATATCTAGTAAGGGAAATAGCTATAAAAAGACACATTATCATGTATTTAAAAATCATATTCAAATCTTGATCATGAATTTATTTTCCATAATCATTCAGTTACACAGGTTCTGGGTTTCCCCCTTTGGATATGATTATATACCTGCGCCCAATCTCCTAATGTTAGCACTAAATACCCAAGTATTAGGTTAAACCATAAAAATAGTCATTTTTAGAGACAAAGGTCAAATAATGGAAATTTCATATGGTGCAACCCACGACATGATGGCAGAGAGGTATCAAAGGCTCTAGAATAGATGATAACTTACAGGACAAGCTGGATTTCCCCTATGCAAAATTGACTCACTCCCTCACATACTTTCTCTTCTTTATACAATCTGAAATTCCCCCAAGTAGAGGGTCCATTCTCTCTTAAAAAAAACAAATGCAAAAAGAGTTACCACTATCCAGATATCCACATTATAGTGAAAATTAGGTCTGCTTTTCTTCTGAGGCTGAACTGGAAATGGGAAACTGGAACAAATTGCTCAGATAAGAAGTGAGGAGGCTTTTCTAGAACATAGGATTGTGTGGGATAGTATACAAAGCCAGAAAGGACCTAGGGAGTCTGGGGAGAGGAAACTGCCAGGCCAGAGCAACTCAGGCTCCCCCAAAGCTCTGCCCCTACTTTGACACAATGCCCAGAGTGTACCTTAGCTTTGGACCAGAGAGGAAAAGAAAAATGCTAAATCGTGAGTGGGGATTTGGCCAATCATGTTGGCTAAAATGAATTCCTACAGATGAGTGCTACAGAAATTTAATACAAAATGAAAATTTTCAGAGGGGTTTGAAGGAGTGTTTTCCTCTTTCTGTGTGTTGTAACCAGAAAGCTCTACTTTCCCAACACTGAAGAGCTGTTTATCTCCCTTGTTCCCAGTCATTCTCACTGAGAGGACTTCAAGGGACAGGTCTAAAGATGTTCCGTTTTCTGCAGCAAAGCTGGTCATGCCTGCGTGGTTAGGTTACATGTACACACAGGAGAGAGGAGAAGGTACATGGGCCACATCTGCAACAAACGGCTGTGACAGCCATCTCCTGGGAACAGGGCTCCAGCCAAGGAGAGGGCACATGGACTTGACATGCAATGGGTGACAGAAAGTCTGGAATAGGAACAGAGATACAGTATTTGAACTCTTGACCCAGCTGGCTTAGATCATGGGCATTCTGAAGAGGAGAATAAGGATTCCTTTTTTGCTAATGACTGTCTTTTTATTTTCTTCATATGAGTTGTTGCCATGAAGTTGAAATGTGGGAGCATGGTACTGGGAGCAAGACCTGAGAGGTCATTGCCATAGGTGCAGGGACTCGTCTATAAAATCTTTAAGATGGTTTAATTCACGTGCTTCCACAGAGCTGCTGTGGATCCAGCTGGTGGTAAGCAGCACCAAGGTCACTTGAAATAGACAGATTTCAGCCCTGTAGGTTCAGAATTGTTATCTATAAGGGAATCCTGACAT
>JAVSCE010001607.1:0-46714 GCA_032199065.1 Smutsia gigantea
AAACCATGGTCCATAAAAGGAAAAATTGGTAAATTGGACTTCCTGAAAATTAAAACGTTTCCTCCATGAAAGACCCTGTTAAGAGAATGAAAAGATAAGCTACAGACTGGAAGAAAATATTTGCAAACCCATATCTAACAAAGACCTAGTATCTAAAATTGAGCATGAATTCTAAAAACTCAATAGTAATAAAACAATCCAATTAGAAAACAGACAAATAACATGAACAGACATTTCACCCAAGAGGTGTACACATGGCAAATAAGGACATGAAAAGACATTCAGTATCATTAGCCACTGGAGAAATACCGATTAAAACCACCTATCATGGAATGTCGCTAGCAGTCAGGATTTCAGGGCTCTCAAGGGAAGCTGCCCAAATTAGCCTCAGCCCAGAGCATGCTGGGAGTGCGAGGAAGTGGCCCAAGGGTAGAAAGCACTGGCTTTGAAACCACTTATACCGGGTGCTTGTTCTTTCTCTGCCATCTCTTGCTTGTGTAATCTTGGACAAGTTACCTATCCTTCTGGAACCTTACCTTTTCATTTACAAAATGAAGATTCTGCTTCTTGGGGTTGTTCTTTTACTTGTTTAATACATTTAATGGAGCACCTGCAATGAGCCCAGCACTGCTTGTAGGCCCTAGAGAAACAGCAGTAAATAACACAAATTAGGGAGGAGAGAGGGAAGGAGGGACAGAGAAGGGAGGAAGGAAGCAAGGAAGGAAGAAACTGACATCTTTGTGGAACTTACATAGCACTGGGTGTATCCAAATGACAAATGAAATAAATCAATAAAATACATAGTATATTCAGCAGAGATGAGCACTTTTCCAAGGGGAAAAAAGGGCAGAAAAGGAGGACAGAATGTGCTGAGGAATGGGGTGGGACTTGATTTTAAAAAGAGTGATCAGGTAAGTCCTCATTAAAAAGGTGACGCTTTGAGCAAAGGGCATTATGAATTGAATGAGGAAGCCATGCAGCTGTTTGGAAGTTTCTGTGAGAAGGATTCAATGGGGTAGTATCTGTAATATGCTTCAGACCGTACCTGCAATATTGAAAGTGTTCAATAAACATTAATAAGGGAGAGACAGAATGGAAAAGAAACAGCACGCAGCAAGCATTACCAGGCCTAGCCGAATAAATCCCACCCACAATACCGCAAATGCAGGTGGCCTCCAGCGTGATAAAAATCCATGACACTTACAGAACCCTGCCTGGCTGCTCTGGGATCTAACAGTGTCTGAAAGCATGGCCTCCTATTCAGCAGCATCAGCACCATCAGGCAGCTTGTTAGGGATGCAGAGCCTCCAGCCCCCCACGCCCCTGGACCTGCTGCAGCAGGGTCTCTGGGGTGGGCCCAGGAGTGCACATACTCACCCCTTGCTAGGGGACTCCAGTGATCTCTAGACTTTGAGACCCACTTGTCTGTAGGCAACACAGAAGCACTTACCACATGACCTGGCTCAAGGCAATGCCCACACATATTATCTCAATCCTCACCCCATAGTCTCTTTGTCAGAAGGAACAGAGCCTCAGAGAACTCAGGCAGACCTGGAACTCAAACCCAGTTCCATTAGCTTCCAAACGTCATGTTCTTTCTGCTGCCTTCATGCCTTCACTTGCCTGGAACGCAAACACGCAGCAAAGAGGGGATACTCCATTTACCTGGATCCCCCCACTCCCTGGCCCCTTCTGAACTTGTGTTTGGGGTCTCCAGTGCGTCAGTATACCTCAGCATCTCTGGTAGACTACCGACATTTCAGCCCCTCCTTGTTGATTACGGCATACACAATTAAAAACAAAAAAGGCAGTAGCTTGCTCACCTGAAGGTCAGCTTTTGCTTATGATAACTGCTTTAAAACCAAAGAAAATACAACTGAAAAACAAACCATTCCTTCATCGGAGCCTGCACTGGTCTGTCAATTCCTTGCAGGCTCTGGGGTCTGCACATCTATTAGTGACATTGAATGGTGGCCCATGTGCTTCCCGAATCCTCCAGCACCCCAAGCGGCCTGCGGTCCTTCAGGCCTATTCAGTTTGTGCAGTGGAGGGGACACAGCTCCCGGGGTTAGGAGCTGGCAGTGGGGCGCACTGAAGCCCAGCCAGCCCCACAAGGACGATCATTCAGAGCTGCATGTGGGTCTCTTTTGTGCGGTGGGTGAGGCTTCCCACCAAGGGTTCCGGTGACTGGGAATGCCAAGGGCCTAAACTTAATTAACTTCTCCGGGCCAGGACTCTTCCATCTCTGCCCGCATCCTGCTTCGTGGGGTGGCAGGACGAAAGTGCTCCCTGCACAAACGGAAGGCCAGGGACCTTAGTGGGAGCGTTGGCAAATACAACAGGGCCAGTGGCATCCTCATTAAACTCTGATTAGCAAGTGGACTTGATCCAGGCCAGATCAGAGCTGAATGAGATTTCTTTCTTTCTTCATCTTTTTTTGCTGCCAGTTGATCAGATGTAGGCAATTAAGAACCCCCACACCTCCAGCCCTTGTATTTTTTTGAAGCAGGGAGCTCATACCAGTCAAGCCATAAAGACTCTATTGTCCTAAGAACAATATTCCCCACTAATCTCACTTCTGGCAATTTACTTTTTTTTCCCCAAGCAGATTTAGAAACTTAAAAAAAAAAATCCTTGAAAGAGTACAGGGGAGGAACACTCCATGGTATCTAATCCCATCGCAAAGTGGGAGTTTTCTTGTTCCATTCAGCTTTTCTTTGAATGAGCACTGGATAAATAAACTTCTACTGCATGGCCACATTGATGCAGAGACCGTGAGGGTCCGATTATGCATATGGGGCGTGTGCATTCTGGTTTGCAAATCAGACACAAAGGGGGCAGGACAAGCGCTCCCTTGTAATCAGTTCTCACTACAAATTTTCAAACCTGCGAGGTGAGACTGGCTTTTGTTAAGTGTTTAAAAGCAATTATTACCTTTCTTTAATTTTCTGGTGGTAATCAGGCTCCTGAATCCAGTTCCACCTGGTCCGCGCCGTGGAGGCTCCCTCTCTGCTCCCTGTGGCCTGTGCCGGTGAGATGAAGGGGATTCTGGGAGCCTGAGAACTCCAGAGCTCTTCCAGCCCGAGGGCCGGGAAGTCTGACACGCATCCACTGAGAAGCTGTGTCCTCTTTGCCTTCAAAGACAGAAAATAAAAGACAACAAAGAAGATGAGAAGAGTAAAAAGAAGGAAAAAGGAAGGGCAAGCTCATGGTGGAGGGAGAAAAGGCAAGAAACCTGAGGCAGAAAAAAGGACAGTGAGGATTACCGAGAAGCAGGTGAAAGAGGAGAGTCACCTCACCATTGCCTCGTGTTGGTGCTTTATACTCGCGGGATTCCTGTTACCGGGCCCGGCTCCCGCAGCCACCCACGCCTCACTGCGTTTGGCCTCTTGCAGTGAGTAAAGAAGCTGAGTCTCTCTGCAAAGAAAAAACAAAGGGGAAAGAAAGCAAGAGAATCCAAGCCCTGAAAAGTCACTGACCAAAAGCTATACCTTTCACCAGACCCCATAGGTCACCTAGCTTGGCAGGCAGGAGAGACGCAGAAAAGAGTTGCCAGCAGCTCTGGCCTGCCTGGGGCCCTATGCGGAGGCCGGGCTAGGAAGTCACTGCTCATCTCTCATTCTGGGACAGTGCAGAGCACGACACCATTGCTCATGGCCAGATCCATCTCGAGGAAGGCCAAAGTTGACATCCCCTAGGCGCCTGAGAATTAGGATGACTGTGCCTATTTAGGGGTTGAGGGTAGGATCAATTGTAAGGAACTGCACTGGACTCAGAGGTAATCTGTGTTCCTGTGGACAGAGCCAGAGGAGAGAGGAGGCAAGGTGGGCCAGCTCACAGTGTCTGCACAAATTCAAGGCAAAGGAGAAGTTTCAAGGCCATGCGCAAGCCAGGGGAGGAGCTGTCATCTGCTCCATGGCTGCAAACTACCTTTTTTCATTAGGTGCACCATTCTCACCCCCTTATGAAAGGAAAGAACCTCTCCTTTTCATAATGCAGGGTTTTGAGTCATGTATACTTGGGTCCAGATCCCTGCCAGGTACCTACCAGCTGTGTGATACTGGCGAAATTCCTTACTCTCTCTGAGCCTTAGTTTTTCTCACCTGTGAAATGAATTTATTTCTCCTTGAGAGGAATAAACAAAATAAAGCATGTAAACACTTAACACATACCTATGATGGACACTCAATAAAGTCATATCAGAAAATCAGTCTAATCATTAATGTCTGTTGATTTTGTTTAGCAGACTGGGTTAAAAAGAGAGCAACTACTATTTCCAAGTAAAACAGCAACAGATTGATTGAGAGCATAGAGTTAAATACAGAGCGATATATGTGAAAGCATGGCTGTGTAAAACAGTCAAACGTGGTGTGTACTGAGTGACAGGGGCCTGGCTTCCGCCCAGTCTCCACTGAGTATCACCTATTTGGTAGGAACTATAAATATGAGCAGGCACGTCATGCAAAAAAACTTACCATTTGGGGTGATTAAGTCAATGTAGCTACCCTACGAGGCAGGACATGATAAAAAGCAAAGGAGTTGAACAAAAAAACGTGGGCCACGTTGAGGAAGGAGAGATTAGTTCCAGATAGGAGGATTAGGAGAGGCCATAGGTTGCAGTTGGCATAAAACCAAGACTTGGAGATAGGTAGGAACAAGAAGGAAGGGCATTCTGAGAGGGGGGAACATAGTTCATGCACAAATGCAGGTGTGCCTAGGAAATAGTGAGTGGTGCCAGGCTGCACAGATGAGTTAGGTGACAGGGAGCTCAGTTACTGGGATGCATGGAACCTTTGTTTTAGTCATGGTGGATAGAATGGAACTGTTTGGCAAATGTCACCCTGGAGCACACATGTGGACCGGACAACATTCCAGCCAGGCACTTGCCAGGTGCTATCAGGTTATACCTGTGGCTTTCATCTCACAGCAGAAAATAAGCCTAGGGACCTACCTTGAGAACTGAGTTATTCAGGGTCAAGTACAGAAAGCTGAAAGGTGTGCAGCTCTCCTACCCAAAGGGAATGTAGTGCCAGAAATTAACAGAGGTGATGAAAGTGCTGAGAAGCCAAACAGGAGATGCTAAGGTAACCCAGAGGAAGATGACACCTTGCCTCAGTCTGAAGGGACAATGATTAGAGGAGGGGGTCATCGAATCCAAAAGCTTGAGCCATCTCTCGGGGGCTGGTGGGGGACTGGACATGGAGCAAGAGGCAGTCACTCAGGAAGCGAAGCAGCAGAGAGCCCGTGCACAACAAAAAGGGCCCCTGTCCTTCTCCCGTGCCCCCGGAGTGGGCTGCTGAGCGATAGCCGGTGTGTCAGGGAGAGGAAGGAATGGGTGTGACGGTGTCTTGGAGAAAAGATGGAAGGGGAGTGAGTCCTATGGGCATAGCATCCCTGGGCTGGGGGAGACTAAGGAAGGGGCGGAGAGCTAGTGCCTGTAAGTTCTTGCCCTTCCTGCCCCACGGGGACAATGGCAGGTCAGGGAGAGAAAAGGTGCCTGCAGGCCATTCTTCTGCCTGCGGGGCCTCCGCAAACCAGTGCCCAGTGGCCTCCAGAGCATGGAAGCAGGAGGTCAGGCCTGACCCTCGCTCACCTCTGCCTGAACTCTTACCGTCCTCCAGCCCTGACACAACACAGTGGCCTTGTCCTAACTTCACCCCTGGACTATTTGTCACTGATGGAATCTGACCCCCGTTGCGTTATTACCCCAGTCAACAAGTTCATCGGTGAGCTACAGTGTGTCAACGATTACGAGATGTTGGTATATGGCCTCTCTCTCACACTTTTCTCTTTTTCTTCTTTAAAAGGTCTACTGATCACTGGTGCTCTTATTAAAGCTTTTCCAGAGATATCCATGGAAGGGGGTTAAGGAGCTCCTGGAAAAATTAAGATAGTAAAATGTAATTTCCAGGGGGGCCCCAAAGATCATCTAAACCAGTGTCGTCCAAACATTTTGGGTCTCAGGTATCGCCTGGGCCTTTGTTAGTATTATAGAAGAAAACCAATAAAATGCACCCAACCCATTAAAAAAAAGAAAAGAAAAATTACAGATTCTGAGGCCCAACCACAGATCTACTGAGTCAGAATCTCCAGGTGATTCTTCAGATCATACCAGTTTAGGGAACACTGATCTAACCCAATCTTTTCATTTAAAAAATGAGACCAAGTAAGGTAAGGCATGTCCCAAGAATTCAGTCTCTGGGAGAAATGGGATGAAGATCCAGGTGCCCATACTCCCAACCCAGTGTGCCTTCTGACAGACAGATATGCTCTGGGTAAAGCAATGTACAGATCGAGCAACAGCTTCGGTGTTGTTTCCCTCAAGTTTGATTTTCACTACCAAAACAATAGTGACTTTCCAAATAGCTTTCTGTGTACATTTCAGAAAGCAAGTTGCCATGTATATGTGCATGAATGTGTATATGTGTGTATATGCATATATATGTGCATGCACATATGTACATGTATATGCATGTGAATGTGTATTATGTCTGTGTAAATGTATGTGTATATATATAAATGTATGTGTATGTGCATGTGTATATACTCGGGGCCTAGAACTACCACATAATGAGAAAATATACAGTGAATGAGTAAGTGGCATAATGAGACTGGCCAGCCTGCTGCTCATCCAGAAAGTTATGGCCACAGATGTTTTCTGCCCAGAAGCACGACTTTCACTCAGAAGATCCTGAATCTGCAACAGCAGGGTAAGTACTGTCCTTCCCGACCTGCCAGGTCAAGGGAAGGATTTCTTTTGTAAAAACCTGCGAATGGTTCTCTTCCTGGCATTGCCTGAGTGTGGAGTGTTAGGGAAAAGAGATTCTCAGAGTTAATTAACCACCCCCACCACCCTCCCTCCTGTTTGCCCAGCTCATTCAAACACATAAATGCCACTACAAACAACCACTAAATCTACAGAGGCTTGTTCTAGCTGTCAAACACAGCCGTAAAATAATATGCCCTCCAGCAGGGGAGGAGAAAGCGAGGATGGCAAAACCCTCACTAATTTTCAACAATCCCTCCTTAGAGACATAATCTTCAAATAAATATTTAACTTGCTCTGTCTTCCTTCAGTCTTAGATTATTTACAAATCAGGCTTTAAAGGCGATGTTAAATGATCCCTCCCTGAGCTATTTGCACACCTAGTGTTGCCGAGAAAGTAGAAAATGAGCCTTCCCCGAGCCCGGGAGCTGGCCTGCTGTGACCATATGTGGCCTGTGAGCTGCTGGGGCAGGAGGCTCCCCGGGCTGGGGGCAGCCTGCGCGCCCTCTGCCAGGCCCCAGCAGCTCTCTGCTATTGTGCAGTGAAGCTGGCCAGTGTCTGTAACATTACCATTTGGGGTGCCTATAGAGAAATGAGGGATGGCATTTCCAGCCCACCGTCATTTAGAACACCAGGATTAAGAGGAGAATGAGGCAAACCCTAACTTCTGGGACTCAGGAGTTGGAAAGAAACTTGCCAAGAAAGAAGGGGTGCTGCTGGCTCGTGGGCAACTAGAGATAGATCTGAGTTTGGCCCTGGGGGTAGAGATGATGGGTAATGTGGAGGCCTTCAGACCCTCAGATGACATTTTCCAAGAATACTTGAAACTCTTAAGAGGTTAATAGGTGATCCAAGAAGAAAAAAGAAGACTTGCAGTCACATAAGTGTGAACTCATGTGTATTCCTCTTGTTGGAGACACACAAGGAGGGGTTGGCAACCTTCTTCTCTACAGGGCTGAACAGTAAATATCTTCTACTTTGTGAGCCATGTGGTCTCTTCATAGCTACTCATCGCTGCCATTTGGGGGTAAAGCAGTGATGGGAAATATGTGAATGAATGGGCATGGCTCTATTCCAGTAAAATTTTATTTACAAAAGCAGGTGGCAAGACAGATTTGGCCAGTGGTCTGAAGTTTGCTGACCCCTCAACAAAACGTTAAAAGCTCTGAGAAGTACTACACTAAAGAAATGTTGAATTTCATCTAATCCAATTTTTCCCACATATCTTTAATCACAAAACCCTTTTTTTATCCCCACATATCTATGAACATCTTGTGCTAAATTAGTGTTCCATGGAACAGTTTGGGAAGCCATGTCCTAGGGAATGCACTGGGAAAGAAAACAAATACCTGCAAAAAAAGTCGTAACATCTTGGTAATCTAAATATCAACTCTTGGGGCAAAAGCTCTGGTCACTTCAGGAAAAACCCTTCTAGGTGGCCAGAAAGTGAGCAGCATCAGGAACTGAACCATGAAGACCAGGGAAACTTCAGTGGCAGACCCAGAAACCTGCCCTAAGGAGGCCCACGGCACCAGCTGAGACACCAGAACAAAAGGGGCTCAAAGGGCGAGTTCAAAATCCCACAGCCGACATGATTCTGATGGTCTCTCAAGCTCCTCGTGGTTCTGAAGGCTGCTCAAAGAACGCTGGAAAGTGTGCTAATCCAGATAGGCTAACTGCTTTACAAACAGTGCCAAACACAGCAGCATGTAATTTTCTTCTGTATAAAGTTCCAACAGGCGCTCCTAGTCAGTGAGCAGCTCTCCTCCACACAATAATCCAGGAACCCAGGCCCTTCTTTTCTGGGGTTCTGCCGTTTCCAAGAGTCTCAGTGTCTTCTGCTATAGCGCGCGTATCTGACCAGCAGTCAGAGAAGAGAGAGTGTGTCAGATGGAGCAGTGGCCTTTATGGCCAAGCAACTCTGAACACCTCTGGGCTCTGCCCAGGATATGGTAGAGTGGACAGACCAAGGTGAGGAGCGTGGCGCCTTCCTAGAGAAGCAAGGCCCACTCCAGGTGAAGTGTGTGGGCTCTGTGAGGCTGCACATTGACTCGTGGCTTGATTCTCACTCTCCTTCTCACTCACCATGAGTTCTCTCTCTGTTTATTCACCTCATTCCCTTTTGGTGTCTCAGTAAACCACTCTGATTCCTTTTCTGACATAAGAAGAAATCATTAAATAAACTGTAAGAGTAAGTCAAGTTTCAGGTGGAGAAAAGAAAGGACAGTCAGTTGAGTGGGTATCACTAAAACAGACAACAGAACAACAGCAAAGCAGAGTAGTGCTTCCAGAAACCCCTGTGAGGTTTTTCCTCTTTTGAGGCAACTTTCAAGCTTGGATGTCTCTCTCCTGGCCAGACTGCCCAGTGCCCTCCACCATGGCAAGTACCATCAACTCTGCATCCATCCTGGACACTGATGCAGAGAACAGAATCCAGAACTCCGGCCTGGCTTCCGATAGCCTCGCTCTGGCACTGACCCCGTTCCCTAGTAGCTGTGTCCTCCTGCCCTGATTCTGGATGGGCTCTGAACCACAGCCAACGCTAGACAGACACCACGGTAAGGTGGGCTGGACCCCGCCCCCAGGCACGGGCGCCACCTGGTGGCTGCTGACCCCCAGTCGCCCACAATCCACCCAAGCCCTCGCAGACAAGCACAGACTGCACAGCAAGTTAAATTCTAAGACAAAATGGTGGGGTAGGAGAGAAATGCCTTTAACTTAGGGGGCAAAAAAGAATGCTTCTTTGGCTAGTTCTGGAATACCAACCGCTATCTTTCTAAGGGGTGGGAAGCAGGGAAGGACGACAGGTCTCTTGAAGTACATGCTGGGGCCCGACACTTAGGTGCTTTTTTCAGTACCCTGACCGGTAACAGGAATTTTTGCATCAGGGAAACATTTAATCTTTTAAAAGCTAGATGAAAAGGAATGTGATTTTTGGAAAACAAACTAGAGACAATCTGTAGGCCACACATACTTAAGTCTATGAGCCTCTTACCACAAATGGATATGTACACACACTGCACCCTCCTCCTCCCCACAACACAGGGGCCTCTATGAATTTGAGACATAAATTCAAATGTTTCTCCCATATCTCAGTCCCTCATTACTGTCACATTTCACTTAAAATAATGACTAGGAGATGATAAAAATCATCCATACATATACATTAACTATGTATACATACAAGCACACACACATATGTACCTATGTATATGGACACATATATCATTCAGTTCCCAAATTAGAACATTCTTATTTAATCCTCACTACATCCCTGAAGGGTAGGCATGGCAGGCATTTCTTACATTTCCCAGATGAGAAGCTAAAGTCAGCAGGGTAGATGAGGTCAGTGGGACCAGTGAGCTGCAAAGCAGGACAGACACAGGTCAGCAGAACCGACTCGCCTTGAAGTCCACCTCCAACAGCAAGAGTGGGAGTGACCTTCTCTCATGTGCCTCCTCCAGCCCCTTTGTACATTGGGGGTGTTTGCACACATACCCACACCCAGCTTTGAAAGTAAGCTACTCTTATCTGCTCCTAGTCATTACTTTACAAGAGTAGGATGAAAGGCCAGAACCCAGAGATGGCGAGAGTAACCACCAAAGCTGAGGGCAGGCTGGCATCAGTCCCTAGGTGAAGAGCTGCAGGGGGCACTGCAGGGAACATGGGAGCCGCCACACCGCCATCTTGTGCTTCTCCAGCTGTGTCTTCTATCTCCCCTTACGTCAGATCTAACCACCCACAACTCCAGATGCTGAGAATGTATCCTTAAACACAAACCAAATGCATGCACACACACACACATGCATGTTTGGAAGACCGTAAGAGAACTGGGGCAATGATTTACTTCCTCTGACCAAACATTTTTGGCTTCAAGAGGATCTGGAGAGCCTCAGAGGATACAGCGCTTTACCCTGAGCCCACGAACACAGCCAGCAGCTCGTTCCTTCCCTCCTGCACGTTTGAGAGGAGGAGGGTCTTGGCGGCCAGATAAGCAGCATGCTGGGTGCTGCCAAGCACAGGCCAGAGTGTCCCTGATGTGGCCATGGCAGTCGCCCAAGGACTGATACTTGCATCCGTTTATGACAAAGCAGCCTGGTCACATCCATGGCAAGTGAATTAGTACATCCTGGCAGATCAGCGCACTCTTAAGCCTTGCAAACTGAAAAGATCGGTGTTCATGACAGAATTCTGGGGTGTCTGTCCCATTGGAGGCATCTAATACATCCAAGTCCTATTGTTTTCTTTAAAGCTCGTCCTGCTCCTTCCTTTCTCCCACAAGCATTACTCTTCTTTTAAGAAAACATCTTTCATCCTCTGTACTTGGAGCACAATTGAACAGTGACCTTAAAATGAGGAATGTCAAGTTCAAGTCAGGCTTTTTCAGTAAGTCGGTTATGTTCCAGAAAAGCCACGGTGTCTGAACATCCCTTGTTTCCTGTGCAGACCGAGAGGTCCCTTCTACCCCACATTCAATGACTACCACCTTTCCATTACACGGATACCTCACCCAGCCCTCAACTGCAGGCCTTCCGGCAGCAGCAAGGTTCACTCAGTGGCCCCATCAGCTCTGTTCACTGTTGCCTGGGACCTGAGACCCAGGGGAAATCTGCATTCCACAGTGACGGGCATTCAGGAGCTGGGAAGCAGCCGTGGGGGGTTTGTCATTCTCCCTAACTGGTTCTTGTCTAAGGCCAAGGACACCTTTGCCCAGAGACCTTTGCGATTCTGACTGCCCAGGTATTCAGCCCACCCTCCGCCCGTTCTTCTCACACATACCTCTCCCCCAGGGTTTGCTCTGGCTTGGACTGCCGCCAAATTCCTACCCAGCTCCCAGTTAAATATATCAAGCAAGATCCGTGCCTGAGTGAGGAAGCCTTCCCTTGCTAAGGGGCTTAGATCACTTGGCATGTGCGTGCCAATTTTCCCCTCCATATCATTTTTACTGATTAGTCTTTTCTTTTTCCTTTTTAAAGAAAATGACTCCCACTCATTATTTTTAAAGAAGCCTTGATGGGATTTGGCTCAGATACAAAACAGTATTTCAACCAAGGGCAAAGAACATGGAGTGTTCCAAAAAGTAAAAAAGCAGAGGCACCAAAGACCATCTAAGTAAATGCTAACTGCTGCTCTGTGTGCCGCGTCTGACTCCACCACCTGAGTCCTAGCTCATGTCCACACAACCCCAGCAAGTCTGGCACATGAGTCACAAGTTCCCTGATTGTCAGAGAAGCTGCTACCTTCCTATTTTCTTTTCCTGTTTTGTAATTAACTTCAGCAACCTAACTGTATCCTGTACTTGGAGTCAGAAGAAAATAACAGTGAGACTGCAGAGTGATAGGGTGGGGTCATCACAATATCATTTTAAACTACATTTTTTTTTCAACCAAAAGGTCCTTGAGTAATAGGGGACTGGAAATGACCAGAGGGAAGAAAGAGTTTTTGAAGAATGAGAAAATTTCCAAGTAACATTTGGTCTATAAGTTACTCCTGTTTCAACCTGAAACTAGGTCATTGAATTTAAACCTCTCCGGGGCTTTTTAGAAATCTCATGCAAGCAGAAAACATACTCATTTGGAGAAGTGACTCAAGGGGTGCATAAGAGGAATTGCATAAATCCATGATAATAAATAGGAAGAGAAATAGCTGGAATAGAAGATAGTCACAAAACACTGAGGACTAAAAGCAGGAAATCTCTGTTTCAAAACACTGGACTTTGTGCAATTTGAGGCAAGACTGATGACCCCAATATTATTAAAAGTACTGATGCCCATCAGCTATGGACCACAGGCCAAATGGTGAGGGGCACAGAAATACATGGCAATGGAATACAGAACTAGAACCCAGAGGACCAGGCATGATACTGGCCACTCCTGGGGGTCACGCCACTGTCCCTGAGATAGCACCACCCAGGACTCATGCACATATATGATAAACCATTCCTCTGTAGGTTTGAACTTTAGCCCACTTCGGGGGGTCACTGTGGGGCTTCCTGGGCAGCTCTGATGCAATCCACACCAGCAGAGAGTAACGTGTAAAGGTGGCAAGCAGCGTTCATCCTAGTGCTTCATACATGTGTTAATGAAAACAGAGTTAAGATTATTCCTAAGTACTTTATTCTTTTTGGTACTTTTGTAAATAGGGTTGTTTTCTTAATTTCCTTTTCAGATAGTTTATTGTTAGTGTCAAAATGCTGATTATTATATATTGATTTTGTATCCTGTAACTTTGTTAAATTCATGTATTAGTTCTAACAGTTTTTTGGTGGAGTCTTTAGAGTTTTCTGTACATAAGATCATGTCATCTGTAAATGGAGACAGTTATACTTCTTCCTTTCTGATTTGAAAGCTTTTTATTTCTTTTCCTTGACTGATTTCTCTGGCTAGGACTTCCAATACTATATTGAATAGGAGTGATGAGAGTGGACACTCTTGTCTTGTTCCTGATTTCAGAAGAAAAGCTTTGAGTTTTTCACCACTAAGTATGGCATTAGCTGTGGGCTCCTCATATATGGCCTCTATTATACTGAGGTACATTCCTTCCATACCTAATTTGTTGAGTGTATCATAAAAGGATGTTGAATTTTGTCAAAGGCTTTTTCTTCATCTATTGAGGTGATGATACTTTTATCCTGTATTCTGTTAATGCGGTGTTTCATATTGCTTATCTGTACACATACAAATACTTGCATCCCAAGTATAAATCTCACTTGATTACAATGGATGATCCTCTTAATGTATTGTTGAATTTGCTTTGCTAGAATTTTGTCGGGAATATTTGCATCTATGCTTATCAAGTACATTGACCTATAATTTTCTCTTCTCGCAGTGCCTTTGTCTGGTTTTCATATCAGGGTAATGTTGGCCTTGTAAAGTGAGTTTGGAGGTATTCTCTCCTCTTCAGTTTTTTTTGGAAGAGTTTGAGAAGTACTGGTGCTAATTCTTCTATAAATATTTAGCAAAAGTAACCAGTAAAGCCATCTGGTCTTGGGATTTCCTCTGTTGAGAGTTTTTTTATTCCTTACCTGTTGTTGGTCTGTTTATATTTTCTATTTCCTCATGATTCAGTCTTGTAGATTGTATGTTTTTAGGAATTGTTTCATTTCTTCTAGGTTATTCAATTTGTTGGCATATAAATATTCGTAGTTTATCTTATGATCCTTCATATTTCTATGGCATCAGTTGTAATGTCTCCTTTTTTGTTTCTACTTTTATTTGAGCCTTCTGTTTTTTCTACTTAGGAATAAACTTAACCTAAGGAAATGAAAGACTTATGCACTGAAAACTATAATGCGCTGATGAAAGAAATTCAAGCAGACATAAATACATGGAAATATATCTCATCCTCACCCATTCAGGCTACTATAACAAAATAACACAGACTGAGTAGCTTATAAGCAATAGAAATTTACTTCTCACAGTTCTGGAGGCTAGAAGACCAAAATCAGAGGGTCAACATAGTCAGGTTCTGGTGAAGGCTCTTCTCTGGGTTGCAGACTCTTGACTTCTTGCTCTGTCTTTATATGGAGGAAGAGGTGAGCTAGCTCTCTGAGGTCTCTTTTATAAAGGCACGAATCCCATTCATGAGAGCTCTGTTCACATGGCTGAACCACCTTCCAAAGGCCCTATCTCCTAATGCCATCTCCTTGCAGGTTAGTATTTCAATAAATGAATCTGGGGGGGCACAAACATTCAGATCATAGCACAACCCATGTTCATGGATTGGAAGAACTAATATTGTTAAAAGGTCCATACTACCTGAAGTGAATTGCATATTCAATGCAATACCTACCAAAATCCCAATGGAATTTTTTACAGAAACAGAAAAATCCATCCAAAAATTCATATGGAACCATAAAACATCTTAAATAGCCAAAATGATCTTAAGAAAGGACAGAGTTGGAGGCATCACACTTCCTTTTCAAAATATTTTACAAACTATTAAAACAATAGAGTACTAGCATAAATATCGACATAGACCAATGGAACAGAACTGAGATTCCAAAAATAAACTCACGCATATATGGTCAAGTGAACTTCAACAAAGACGTCACAAGCACACAATGCAGAAAGGATAGTCTCTTCAACAAATGGTGCTAGGAAATCTGAATAGCCAAATGTAAAAGAGTGAAATTACACCTCTATCTTGCTCCATCCACAAAAATCACCTCAAAATGGGTTAAAGACTTAAATGTAAGATTTGAAACTGTAAAACTTGTTGAAGAAAATATAGATATGTTTTTTAGAAAACATAGAATGTTTCTTGAAAAAATAACCCTTGACGTCAGTCTTGGCAATGATTTCTTAGAGTTGGCGCCAAAAGCACAGGCCAACACCCAAAAGCAGACACGTGGGACTACCTCAAACTAAAAAGCTTCTGTACAACAAAGGAAACAATCAACAGACTGAAAAGAGACTGAAACAAACCTAAATGCTGGGAGAATATATTTGCACACCATCTATCTGATAAGGGGTTAATATCCAAAATATATGAGTCCCCTACAACTCAACAGCAAAAAAAAGACTAAAAAGTGGGCAAAGGACATGAATGGACATTTCTCCTAAGAAAGTATACAAATGTCCACCAGATATATGAAAAGGGTCTATATCACTAATCATCAGAGAAAAGCAGATCCAAACTGTATTACCTCACACCTGTTAAGATGGCTATGTTTAAATAAAAAGATCATATGTACTGGCAAGGATATTGGGAGCCTTTATACACTGTTGATGGGAAAACAGAATGTTGCAGCCACTATGGAAAAGAGTATGTCAGTTACTCAAAAAATTAAAAATAAAACTACCAAAGGATCCAGCAATCCCACTTCTGAGTACATATTCAAAAGAATTGAAATGAGGATCTCAAAGAGATATCTGCACTCCTGTATTCATCACAGCATTATTCCCAATAGTTAATATATGGAAATAACCTAAGTGTCCATTGGTAGATAAGTAGATAAAGAAAACTGGTATATACAACCCACAATGGAATATTATTCAACCTTTAAAAGGAGAAAATCCTACCATTAGCAATAACATGGATGGACCTAGGGAACATTATGCTAAGTGAAATATAGTAGTCACAGAAAGACAAACACTGCATAATTCCACTTACATGAGGTATCTGAAACGGTCAAGCTCATAGAAGCAGAAAGTAGAGTGGTGGTTACCAGCTGTGGGGAAGAGGAAATGGGGAATTGTTGCTCAAAAGGTATAAAGTTTCAATTATGCAAGATGAATAAGTTGTCAGAATCTTCTGTACAACGTAGCATCTATAGTTAATTATATGATACAATGTACTTTAAAATGTTAAGAAGACAGGTCTTATATTAAGTGTTCATACTACAAAAAAATCCACAAAAATTATCCATGAAAGAATACAAGGAAATTTTTGGAGATGTTGGATGTTTAATATCTTGACTGTAGTGATGTATCACAGTTGTACACATATGTCTTAACTCATCAAAAGGTATGCATTAAAAATGTGCAGTTTTTTGTATATCAAATATATCCCAATAAAATATACAAAAAAAAAGACAAAGAGTTAGGGAACATGACACAAAGACCCTCAAAATATCTGTGACTTCTAAAGATGTCCTTTTGCATTGACTTTTCTAAAGAGAGAGTAGTGAGTAGATAATTCCCTGTCCAGCTGGAAATCCACTTACTATTATAATATATTATAGTTACCTTCACTACCTATGGGACTGCCCTCAGCTCCTTGATGCATGATAACCTAATCTACATTGTTCTATAACTGTAGTAAGTGATGCCTTCCCCAAGAAAAATCCACCTCACAAATGGCATCTTCTGCAGACCCAGAGCTTAAAAAGGAAAGAAAAATTTAATTTCAATGAGGCAACACTAAAGCATCTGAGAGAGACCAATAAAAATATTATCCAGGGTCAAATAGTTTGAGAAATGAAGGTTATATTAAATGAAGAACACAACCCCTGTCAACAATATTCTCTTTCTTTACTGTTTTTATACAGCACTGAATTTACCAAGGAAGACATGAGTTCCCTCCCTGCTGGTTTTGGAAAGAACTCCGTTTACTTGTGCATTTTCTGTGTGTGCTGGGTTCTACACACACATGCTGGAGGTGAGGACAGATGCAGTGTGTTCTCTTGCTCTTTCCTTTCTTTACTTGTAGGGTTCTTGGACAGTTTTTTAAGTTTCCCTCCACTCCTTTCGTCACAAGAGTTTTTCTCCATGGTGTTCATCGCCACATAAAGGCAGCTCCTGGAGGTTGGAGGGACCTAATCTGCTAACCATATTCTGTGGTTATTTGTGTTTCATGGAAATGTGTAAAACTCTTAAATACTATTGTAGAAATTAATTGGTTCCTTGTCTTCGTCATATTATGTACCATAAGTGAATCTTAGCTTACCAACTCAGATAAACAGGGAACATCACACCTCAATTTCTTCTAATTCTGATTAGATAGCCTAAAAGGGATTCAATCTCAGTCATTATTGGAGTGCACTTCCCCTCCTTTGGGGCACAATTGTCCAAAGGGTTCATGTGATACCAGAAAAATAGGGAGGGGATCTGCCCTGCTCACTGATGGCTATGTAACACATGGTCCCGATGTAACGATGTGAGACACAAAAGACTCATATGATATCCATTCATACGAAATTTCTAGTAAAGGAGGAACTAGAGTCAGAAAACATATCTGAAGTGGCCTTGGGTTGGGGTTAGGAGTGAAAATTGGAGAATTTTGGGTGATGTACTTGTTCTAAAATGACAACTGAACCCCATCGAGTGGTACACTTTAAATGAGGGAATTTTATGGTATATAAATTATACCTCATACCTTAATAAAGCTTCTTTTTCTAACTTAGTGGCATAAGAAAAACACCAACCATTTCACTGCCCTCATGAACGTTGTGGTTAGGAATTCCTTCAGGCCTGTGGGCCTGGCTCCATACTGTTTGTAGATTCTGATGGGAAGACTTGAACAGCTGGGGCCTGAAATGTCTGGAAGCTTCTTCACTCACAAGCCTGGCACTGGGCTAGGCGGCTGTAAAGTTGAGCTCAACTGACGTTGTTGACCGGAGCACCTATATATGGTCTGTCCACGTAGCCTGAATCTGTTACAGCAGAGCAGCTGGACTCTGAGATAGAACATCCCTGGAAGGAGCCTCTAAAGAACTAGCTTTTCAGGAAAGAGGACAAAGCAGAAGCCAGAAGACTTCTTCAGGTTATGCATAAATCTCTAGGCCAGCCCAGATTCAAGGAGAAAGAAATAAGACCTCTCCGTTTAGTGGGAATGTGGCAGGGCCATTTTGGAGAAGAGCCTATGGGTGGGAAATAGTGTCCAGACCATTTTGGAACATAGAATCTGCTGCAGAACCCTATTCTTCACAAGATCATGGTCCCTTGGTCCCTGCCAGCCTTCTCACTGTTCCAGCCTCCCTAAAGGCAGGCTTTTCCAAGGAGTAACAGAGATACTTTACAAAGAGAAATTCTGAAGCTAGGGTCCTTGCCCTCCTGAGTGGTGCCGCAAAGCCTTTTGCATTCTAAGGTTTTGCTGGGACATGTCACCTTGGCGGCGCTGCACCATCGCTTGACCTTCCTGCTGCTCACTGGCTATGTTTCTGACTTAGAAACTGCCCTTCATTGCCGCCACCACTGCTCTGCTCTCCACGGCACTTCCCCCCTTCCCTCAATGAGACATCTCAGAAAACCTCTTCAGTGACCCTTATTTTTCATACAATACAAAAAGAGAAAATGTTGCTCACAAGCTTCAGCCTTTATGTAGAGTCTATGAAATCTCTAAAGTTGAATAAGAAGAGGGAGAGAGAGAGAGAGAGAGAGAGAGACAGCACCCACCATTTTCTTTAAATTAGAGAAGGTAAAGAAAAAAACAGAACAGAACACTTAACAAGTGTTCACTATATCATCTTGCCACAATTGCCAAATGTATACATGCATGTAAGAGTGTGTGCACATGCATGACAGAGACAGGGAGGCAGGCAGTTTTGCAGGGGGCACAGAGCTCTCAAAGCCTCTGCAATAAACGTGCATTTTTTTAAATAACAGAAACAGAGTTCTTCTTAGAAATGGAATATAATAAGTAAGGAAGAGAGGAGAAGCTGGTTTCTCATAGAGAAGAAAAATATAATTTTTGTCTTTTTTTAAATACTTAATGCCACATCTCATAGTTGTGGGAGAGAGGATTCTAATTTTTTTTTAATTCAAAAACACTTTTAACTTAACTCATTAGTGACAGCCCAGGGATCTTTTTTTTTTAATTCAGTGGCCTATCTTTTTATATATCAAGGAATTCTATAAAGGACAGGAAGAAACTTTGCTGTACTCCAGGCAAAGTTCAAAGGGAGATGGAGGGACAAAATTTGATTAAACATTTACCTCTGGCATGTACTGTGCAAGCTTTCCATTTGGTATAGAGTTGAAACTTCCCAATTATGTTAGGCAGCTATTAATATCTAATCCAGTTTTTCAGATTAGGAAAGTGGGACTAATGAAGTTAAATAAGAAACAAGTCTGTCCATAACTGGCAGGTCTGAGCCAGTGCAGATCTGGGGGTTTGCTGGAACTCCAGGGCTTGGATTCCACGCCTCTGAAATGGTTTGGTGTCTTCTAGTGTGATACATTGAGCCCTACTGGAGGGAGACATCCCCTGATAGACCTTCAACATCTTTTCCTCCAGTTCTAGTTCATGCTTCTAGAACAATGAGAATGTAGCTCATTTAGGAACTCTTCAAGATTAACTCTTTCCCCTGCTACCCCAGCAAGGGCTTTGTTAAATGCCCTGCTAAGTCCTCCCACAGCTGTCCTCTATGCCTATTCCTAACATTGCATGGAACCTTCCAGCTCTTCAACAGCTTTGAGTGTCTGTCTCCCACAGTAGACCGACCACAAGCTTTCTGAGTGGGACTGTGTCCCACTCAGCATTTATCCCAATGTTTGGCTCACATGTTCAAACCCTTGCTGAGTACATGGATTAGGGATTAAAGACAGCTCAAGCACGATCAGTACCAAAATTGCTTCCATGGATTTCACTAAACATAATGTTAAAGCTGGAAATCACAAAGAGCTATTTCAATGAAAAAGATGGTTAAGAATACTACATAAAAGTATAAAATTTCTATATAGCCAAAAACACATACAATTTAAAAGGGAAGTGGCCAACTGAAAGAAAATATTTTCAAAGTAAAAAAAGTTAAATCCTTAATATGTAAAGAATTTCTCTAAGTCAATATTAAAGATGCATTGCATAACAGGAAGGGAAGTTATGAATGGAAAATTCACAGAAGAACAAATGAAAATGGTTAAAATAGAAGATATTTGACATCACTAATAACTAAAGGAACACAAACTATGATGACTATCTACATAGCAAAAATTTAAATGTAGAGTTTACTCAGTTGTAATGCTGGCATAAGGAAATGGACACCCTTACACAGTATTGGTGGTATTAAATGAGTATGACCTTCCTGAACAGTAATTTTTCAATATTCATCAAAATTTTAAATGGGCACCCCCTTAAATTCCATGATTCTACTTTTAGGAACATATATTACAGAAATGTGACTAGCATGTGTACATAAAGATGTACTTACAAATATATTCTCTGCAACATTATGTATAATGACAAAATTATACCAAACAACTAAATATTAATCAACAGTCAAATGGTAAAATAAATTTTAGAACATTCCAAACAATGGATCTATTAGAGTTCATGAAGTCATTCTAGATGTGTTAATATGTCTATGTCATATAGTTCAAAAAAGTAAATTGCTGAATTGAATTTTTGCAGTCAGTTGAATTGGGGTGGAGGGTAAAATGCATATTTGTTTGTGGAGATTTGCATAAGCACTCCAAAAATTTCTCAAATCATACACCCCAAGCTGTTAACAGTATTTATTTCTGAGACTAGAAATGAACAAGAAGAAACTTTACCTTTTAACTCTATTTTTGTACTATTTAAATTTGTTATAATCACTTTAAATTGTGTTTTTAATATGAAAAAAGCAAGGGATTTTAAAAAGTTCTGTTGTATCTTAGCTACATTGCTACTTTTTATAGAGATAGGCAGAATGTGAGAGAAAGATAGACTGAAGCTGGGCAGAGGGAATTCTAGTTTGAGAGTAAGCATCCCTGAGAATTCTGTTACTAACCTCCTCTTCTCCTCATGACACCAAAGGCAGGGAGAGGGTTCTTTGGTAATTGCTTAACCAACTATTTGTGGAAAACACCAGTGTTTAGCTTACAAAATTCAGTGACATAATCTCTCCCCTTTAGAAGCTTACAAAATCTAGTGAAGAGACCAATATTAACGTATGAAATTATACAGCCCACAATGAGGGACAATATATAGTATAATGGAGACCTAGAAAGACAAGCAAATGAATGAGTCAGCCAGGAAAAGTCAGGGAAGGCTTCACCAAGGGGAATGTTTCTAAATTGAGACTCAGACAATGAGCAGAGTTTTTTTCAGGCAATTAAAAATGTAATCTCTAGTGAAATTTTATATAATTAAAAATAAGTTGTTTTTTACATAAAATGGTGAAAGAATTTAAGACAAAAGGAAATACACTAACTATATACAATGTAAGAGAGTGGTAAATGATTTCTAGGCTTTCTTCCAGCTTTAAAAACATCCATTTTCATCATCCAGAATACTGATGGGATACCTGCAATGTGCTCAGTTCTGAAGTGGGTTTGGGGGAAGGAGAGATGATAAAATTACGTGCTGTGCTCTCATTCCTTAAGAAGTTTACAACCTTGGTAAAGAAACAAAACTAATGAAAACAAAATGTGTACGCAGCAGTGCTCAAGCCCGTGGGCCATTCAAAATATTAATCTATTGACATTACACAACAGGGCACTAAACTGTATGGTGTAGACATCAAAGATGATGGACGTAAATGATACAACCAAAAATCAAGTGCTCTCTTCAGATTTACAAACTAATGTTCAGGATGCCAATATTCAGCCATATTACTAATACTTTAAATGAATTACTTTTTTAAACAGTAAAGTTATATGAAATCTAAATTCTGGCAAAAATACACACAAATTAACAAAATATGTGAGTATTTAATTATTATGGGCACTACAAATGTTGCTCAGAAAACAAAACTCTCAGTAAGAGACTGGAGAAATCAGAAAAACTATAATGTGGTGTGACTTGACTTGGGCCTAATAGGACACTTTGGTTAGGCAGCGGAGGAGATCGGGAAGAGCCCTCGAGGCAGGAAGAGCACCGCCAAGGGTTATAGGTTTCTCTTCCAAGGTAGGGAGGGTTAAAGGATTCTCTTACCATTTGCCATGACTTAATGATCTTATACTGTTCTTATTATCCTTTCTATACTCCTGTAAAATGCCCAGGCATAAATAAAGTTTGCTTTTAAAATCATTGTCAGTACTATAGAAGGATATGGGCATTTGAAGGCTTACAAAGGCATCTGGGGTGCCAATCAGGGACACCAAGGATTTCCATAGATGATATATTTGAAGGTTCAGATCTTCTGCTTTCTTAACTTTTATTAGTCTGATTTGTATACTATTAATTTCTAAAAAAAAAAGGTCTTAGGAGAAAATAGCATTTCTAAGTCTTGGAGACTATCAGAGTTGAGTTCACAAAGCAAATGAAGGGTCATATTGGAAACTGGACCTTTAGAAATGAGCTGGGGAGGTTGGGGGAAGGAGGAAAACCAGCTCTTGTTAAGTTTATGGCCAATTAACATTTGCCATAGTCCAGACTCCAGTGGTGAGCAAGAGCTTCTCAATATTAAAGGCAGCTCTTTGAACAATAGAGTCCTTTTTTTCCTGCAGTTCACAGCTGTCAGAGATCATTTACCTCCCTGTATATTTCCAAAAAGTGGTGGCTTTAATGGGCAGCAAAAACAGGGGGTGAGAGCAAACCGAAGTCTGCCTGGGACTCACCATGCGAGCACACCACTCCCATCTGTCAGGATCTGCAAGGGAGGCCTAAGTAAATAATGCCATAAACTGCATTTAGAAAAAGAACAGAAGAAAAAAGGGAAGGGAGGAGGAGGAAAGATGAGGAAGACAGTAAGAGAGAAAGAAAAGGAAAACAGGACAAAGAGAGATTAAAATCTGCCACTGAAGCTGAAAAATACATTAATCAAAACTTCAATTCCCTTCTGAAAATAGTCCATTTCCATTCAAATGCAAACATAGTCACAGAGGCACGTGTTCAGTCGGACCTCAACAAATTTCCTAATTACTAGGAATTCAAACAAAACTCTTGTTATCTCAACACAGTTTATATTTAATTTCCTATTTGTTTTTCCTTCTTTTACCATAGACAGAGGCATTACATACAACGTGCACTGATTTTTCTGTTTCTCCCAGAACTTTCAAAGACCTTACTGTTCTCCAAGACTAATAAAACCAGCGGTGTGATGTTCCTCCCTTTGGGCTGCGATTCTGTATTAGAAATATAAGTCCAATACAGTTATTAAAGAGAGACAAGGAAACTTAAGAAAAAGACTCACACTTCTAATTAGGCAAGTGTTACCTGCAAGATTAAATGTTCTGTGAACTCAGCAGTGTTTGTAAAAATATGAAAATCTTAAAAATCTTCCTTTTCAGTGAATATTGGAAAGTAGTAAAACAGTCTTCTTAATGTAATGTTGAGTGATATTCCAAATGTATTCAGGAATTTTAAATGTAATCTTAAAAACAGCTAACCTTTAAAAACTGAATTCATAAAGGAGTGTCATCTAACTTTATCTTAAGTAATACTTGTAATAAAAGCATTAAAAGCTTAGCAATATAGGAAAGTTCCAAGGCAGAAACTACTCACCCCATATTTTGCCACCCAGAAATAAGCAATGCTAAGAATTTACTGATAACAATTTACACATGTTGCTATTACAGAATCTCTCTGAAAAGCAGACAAAAAAAATGAATCCCATATGTCAATTATATTTGAATAAAGCTGGAAAAATAAAAAAAAATAGATAAACATGTAAAGAATTTTTCACTACAAAGAAATAATACACTGTGCCATTTTAAAATATTTAATCTTATTTTATATGCATTTAGCAAAGAAAAAAATCGTGGAGGTAGAGGAAATTGTGGAATTTTAGAGAAATGTTTCTTTGTCATTTTATTTTTAACCAGTTTGGGTTGAACTCCTGCTCAGCCCAGAGATGAGGCCCTCTTGCACTTACTCCGGCCTCCCCTGCGCCTCCTGATCGTGTTGCTTCATATCATGTCTGTATTGTCAAGATCCGAAAAGTTTACGTGAACTCCAATTCCTCCATGAGTTTCTTTTTGGGTCCATATTTGAATGGATTCCATGCTCACAACCGGTCTTTCTACTACTTCTCCATTCTTGAGCTCTTTATTTTGATTCATCCCTTGACCCACATTATTTTTTTTTAATACAGGAAAACATATATTTTCTTGTAAACATATTAGAAGTTTTTCAGTTTAATACAAATCATGGAAATTGAGTAGATATAAATGTGCATTTTGTGAGTTAGGGAAAACATAATCTGCTTAGGCACTTCAGACCTGAAAGCACAGCAAGGTCACTGGAGTTGCCATTTGTGGGAGGACTTGATCTGCTTCAGCAAGGAAACCATGCAGAAGACTCTAGAAGCTGACAGAAGCCTAGGAAGAGGGATTAAGGTTCTAAGTCAGGGGAGGGGAATGTCAGCTACATCCAATCTCCTTAGAAGTGCCCAATTAGTCAGCAAACGCTTCACAAAGTAAGAGGAATCTAAGAGTCTGCCTTGGTACATTGATAATTTAGAGGAAGGAGGACTCCTTCTTTGGGGTGATTTGTCTCTTCTTCATGCCATCTCTGTTTAGACAATGAAAAGTTACCTCCAATTCAGCCTATCAAAAATTGAACACACCATCTTCCCCTGTCCATCTGACTTCCTCATGTCTTCCCTGGTTAAGTGTGGAGCCATCCTCGCCACCCCCTACCCCCACCAGCTGCACAGGTCAGAAACTTTCTCTTCCTTACTCCTGGGTCCTAAATCCAATTCACTTTGTCTTCTCCACTGTCATCATCCCATCTGGGTTTATTTTGTAGGGTGGTAAGTTATGCTCTTCCTCATTCCATTGTCCAAAATTTAGAAATGTACCAATAAACAGCACAAGCATGATTAAATTAATGAAAATTTTAGATATCATGAGTATTTTACTCTGAGAAGGTATATTTCTCAGTTTTCCATAAAAGTGAAAACTATGACCAGGAAATAAGATTTGGAGTCTAGACTGGGGTTCAGCAAAAGTGTTTGTAAAGGGTTAGATAGTAATTACTTCTGGCTTTGCAGTTATACAGTTTCTGGTATGATTACTCAATCCTGCCATCAGTGCTAATGTCAAAGCAGTCATGATATGTAAACAAATGAATGCAGATGTGTTTCAATAAGACTTTAGTTTTTAAAAATAAGGGGTGAGAATTCCAAGAAGAATTAACACCAATCTTTCTCAAACTCTTCCAAAAAAACAGAAAAGGAGAGAAAACCTTCTAACACATTCTAGGAGGCCTGTAAGAATATAAAGAAACTGTAAAGGCCAGAAAATATAAATACTTTCAACTCAACAATGACAAAAAACAACTCAATTAAAAAATGGGAAAAGGACTTCAATAGACATTTCTCCAAAGAAAATGTATAAATAACTAATAAGCACCTCAAAAAATGTTCACCATCATTAGCCATTAGGGAAATACAAAATCAAAACCACAATGAGACACCACTTTACACCCCCTAGGGTAGTTATAAATTTTAAAAAGTAAAAGACAAGGGAGTAACTGTTGGTGAGATACTGGGACCCATTCTGCATTGCTGGTAGGAATGTAAGTGGTTCAGCCTCTGTGGAAAACCACCTGGTTGTTCCTCAAAAAGTTAAACGGAATTACCAAAGACCCAGTAATTCCACTGCTAGGTATATATCCAAAAGAATTGAAAACAGGGACTCAAACAAATACATGCACACACATGTTCATAATAACACTCTTCACCATAGCCAAAAGGTAGAAACAGCGCAATGTCCACCAACAGTAGACTTGAGTAAATTGTGGCCTAACCATACCAGGAAACATTATTAGTCAATAAAAAGGAACAAAGTACTGGTTCATACTACAGCATAGAAGAACCTCAAAAATGTTAGGCTGCATGAGCTAATCCATAAACAAGAGGTCATATGTTGCATGATTCTGTTGATATGAAATATTCAGAATAGTTAAATTCATAGAGACAGAAAGCAGATCGGTGATTGCCAGGGGTTGGGGAGAGAGGGGAATGGCAAGGAGCTGCTGAACCCGTAAGAGGTCTCCTTCTGGGGTGATAACAATGTTCTGGAACTAGATGCTGGTGGATGTGGGACATGCCACTGAAATGTTCACTTTAAATTGGTTAATTTGTGTTATGTGAATTTTACCTCTATAAATACAAAAATAAAACAGGGGTATGTCAGATTTGGCCCACATACCATAGTTCACTGACACTGGGCCCAGGCTATAGGTAAGGAGTTCATAGGTTGCTCTGACAGTGCCTTTCTAGGTGACAATGAGACTACCAGTTCTAACTTAACCACCACAAAAGCACTTTATCTTTCCACATTCCATACAACTACAATTTCAGGTGACCACTGCTGATGGAGCTTATGATTATATACACACCCACACACATGCACGTACTCCTGGGCGGTTCTGGAATTCTCCTTATTGAGCTGAACACAAAGGAGACGCACAGAGAAATCAGTCCACAAATTCAAGTCATGAAGAATCCAGAAAGTGAAAATAGAAGAAAAACGTCAAAAAACTCATAGCCATTCTGGAAAGAGGACATAGATGCATTTTAAAGTCTTATCAGCTAGGAATCATTGTAGTTTGTCTTGCATTGGCCCATGAGGATTCTTACAACAAACCATGGCTTTTACTGCAAAGATAAGATGGGGTTTGTGATGAAGTTCTGCAGAGACCTCCCAGGCAGAGAGTAGCCTTGGGCTGTAGGGTTCATTCCCTACGTTCCTGCAAGACAGCACTCCCAGACACCAGGTGCCCAAGCCCAAAACCTGGCGGGCATTCTCCACTCTTCGCTCTCCTTCCTTCCCCTCACCCACTCAACCATTATGTTCTTATTCCTCCTTATTCTCTCCAAAAGTTACCTATTCCTGTGCTCCCCTTGCTATTTCAGTACAGTATCTCTCAGCTAGACTATTGCAGCAGCCACCTAGCTGGTCTCCTCACTCCAACTCTGTTTTGCTTATTCCAGCTGCCATGTACTTTCTAAGATGCAAATTTGAGATCTACAACATGATGGTTAAGAACTTGGGCTCTAGGTCAGACTGCCTGGGTCCCTCCTTCCACTACCCCTCCAGCCCCATGAACTTGGACAAGTTACTTCTTGTTATGGGCTGAGCTGCATTTCTCCAAAATTCATATGTTGAAGACCTAACCCCCGAGCATCTCAAAATGTGACCATGTCTAGAAATGAGGTCTATACAGAGGTAATTAAGTTAAAACGAGGTCATTAGGGCGGGCCGTAATCCACTATGACTCCATGTCCTTATTAGAAGAGGGGATTAGGACAGAGACGGGTCCTGAAGGAAGACCCTGTGAAGACACAGGGAGAAGACGGCCATCTCCAAGCCAAGGAGAGAGGCTGCAGAGACCCAACCCTGCTGGCACCTGGATCTCAAATTTCCAGCCTCCAAAACCTTGAGGAAATAAATTTCCATTGTATAAACCACCAGTCTGAGGTACTTTGTTATATCAGCCTTGGGAAATTAATACAGTTCTCCAAAGCCACAGTTCTTTGCTTTGACAAAATAGAAACACAGACATCATGATTGGATATTCATTGTGATTCCCAAATTCTCTGCAGCCAAGACAAAAATGGAAACATATCCAGTCCAAAATGACTGATAATGAATTTAAAACGTAACATCATGCAAGCGTTTTAAGAGACACGAAGGCCTTCACTACCAGCTTAACTTAGTCAGTGTTTATTTGGGGGAATGGCTGAGTGTGGACTGAACTCCCAAGGGCTGGTATGTACTGCAGGGGTAACCAGAGAAGGGTGTGAATATTCTCTGAGCTAGAGGGTGAGAGACACAGAGGGCACACCTGATGGGGGACACACCTCATCAGGACAGCCATGGGCCTCCAAACGAAAGGCGTTTGTTGCTCTCAGGCACATTCTTGGCATTTCATTCAAGAAAAATGCCTGATGGCCAAAATGTCAAGAACGTGCTTGTAAATAACAAATTCCTTAGAGTTACTGAACACATCTCATCCTCTTTGTCAAAAAAAGCTTGCAGTCACCCCTTTGAAGCTTACACAGATATATTTATTTGCACACCAGGGATTCTCCTGCTAGATGTAATACATTTTTCCCCTCTTGCAATGATTCTGAAACATGCAGTTATCCACTGGAGACAGTCTTGAATTCGGGCACCCGGGCATGCGTCATCATGCTCTGTCAAGTTCTTACCGAGTGCGCTGCAGGAAAGAGCATGCAGGGCTCCCACTAAAAGCACTGCTGAAGGTACGAGATCAGAGTCATTCATTTATTCATTCCCTCATGCATCCATTCATTCACTCATTCGGCAAAAACTTAAAGAGTTAGTTCATGGGACAGGTCAGGATCTGTGCTAATGATCCAATAATGAATCAGACACAATCCCAAAGAAATATTGGGTCTATTGGGAAGATCTAACAGGATATGAAAAATTATTACACAGGTGACAGGCGGCATGAAAAAATTAAGGATGGACTGTGGAGGCAAATGTGGTGGGAACCTATTTCGGCAGAGGGCAGAAGTGGACAACAGAGAAAGATCCCTCAAAGAGATGATGTCTGAGCTGAACATCTGAAGATGATAGGAAATGAATTCTCAAATTGTATTCTAATGTTCAGTGTTCAGTGTAGTGGTAGAGAGCATAGGCCTGGGTTCTGAGGCTGGACTCCCTGGGTATGGATCCTGGATGGGGATCCCCAACCCCTCACTGGCTATGTGACCTTAGGGTAGTTCATTAACCCCTCTGTGCCTCCATTTCCCCTCTATAAAATGGGGACAGTTAAGTGAGTTTATATATATAAATGGAATATAGACACAAATATAAATATATAAATAGAACAATATATAAAAGCAAATAAGTATATAGAGATCAGTGCCTGGCACAAAGTAGCTGGTACATCAGAATTTGTGATCTATAGTTTTTCATATGAGTTGCCTCAAATATCTTTGGGAAGCAGTTTAAGTATAAATTATAATGTATTATAATATTAATAAAATATAGTTGCTCTAGTAATGAACAGTTTATAACTTTTCTTTTGATAAAACATGGGTCTGGATAAATTTGATCCAAGTCCTCATGGAACATACACACACAAGCTATATTTGTGTTGGAAGCAAAACTGTAGTAATATTTAATCTTAAGCATGAATTTCTTCTGTTCTAAATTCTGTGATTTGCATTGCTACAGAATCTGTTTACCAGACACCTACCAATCCTAGAATTTCACTGTTTGAATAATTTGGGTCTCAAAGGGGAATTGTGGTTCAACAGGCCAAATAAAGAGAATAATGTGTCCCAATCTTAACATCACTGGTGCAGTTTAGCATTATGCTAAACATGGTTACAGACATCAGACTGTGTTGGCAAAAAGCCATGGATCCTAACATCTGTTTCAATAACTGCTTCCCACAACTGCCTGCCTGGCAACAAAAATATCAGAACTCTTTCTGGTGGATCCTGCCTTCTTTGCTCTCCAAGTGTTTGTTTTGATTCATGATTCAAAATTCATTTCCAGCATGACATGGTGTGCATGGCTCTGTGGGTCTTGTCTAGGAAACTGGTGGTGGATATGAGGAGCTTGGTTCTGCTCACAGAACTGGGCGACCTAGGACAATTGCCATGTAGCCTGCAGTCTCACCTGCCTGGGCTGGAAGAAGTCATAAAAGTGTGATCTCAGGCAGGACATTGAACCTCAATCCACAATACAAATGTTCAGTATTAGCCGCGATTTGCAGAACACTCACATTTCATGCTGCATCTGCCAGTCACAGAAACCTAGGTGAGAAGCTAAAACAAACCTATTAGCCACTTTTAAATGTCTGAGTTCATATTTTCAGTGAAAACACTGGGGGTTCTCAATGACCACTAAATCATCTCCTGCTCCACTTTTCCCCCCTTTTCAAAATATTTCTAGACTCTTGGAGCTTAGGCCTTTGTTGACATTGTTTTCATTACAGCTGTTGATCAAATAAGAGGTATTTTCAGAGCTCCAAAGCTTTGTGATAGAAATTTAGCATAGCCAGCAGTAAAGCTACATAAAACTCAACTTTTTCAAGCCTTGAATTACTAAACACTGTACTTGTTTACAAAGCGTAAGATGGTACAAACTAGAAAACTCAATTCCACAATGCAAACTTACCCAGCATGCACCAGGGAGGAAGGAGCTGGTTGGTGGAGGGGGTCCCGTTCCATGAACCTCGAAAGTGGGTAATATTTGCATATGTAAGGACTGGAAAGAAAGTCTTGTTTGGTGATTTAGGAAAGAAGAAAATGATTGATAGAAAGCAGTTAGCAAAGGTCTGAAGTTGGGAATGAGTTTGATGTGTTTGCAGAAAGTAGGGAAATGAGGATGGAGCCAAGACCGGATAAAGGAGGGGGCAGAAAAAGCAGAACCCATAACTCTTTGATGTGTCGGTGCTGTGCACATATTAAAATGTCTTCCCACACCTTGACATACAACTCAACTAACTGAAGTCCTCAAAGAATGAAAATCCTTTTTCTACCTTCAGTGGTTGAGAAGTGATTTTCTTAATTATAATCCTATACTGCTGATCTGTGTCATGAGATAGAAATAAAGGTTCATGCATTTATAGACCCTGCTGTTCTCCAAAATATACTTCAGATGGTTTGCAGAGATAATATAAAATATAATGAAAAAGCATGAAACGGAATTAGATAAGAGAAATAATAAAGAGAAAAACAAAAGGATGTATTAAGAGGAGCTAGAAATAAGCTTAGTCCTAATTACATGTCACGTGGGGCCACAAAATTGTCTTCTGCAGCATGAAAAGAGAAATCTGATGGTCAAGGAAGACAGTCATTTAATCCATCATAGTCACACATATTGTTAAAGCCATTAGAAGCATTAGGAATCATCCATGTCCAGCCTGTCATTTCAAGATGTGGCAGGTGGGGCAGAGCCAGTTAGGACAAAGCAAAAATCAACTTTCATGAAGCGTGGAAATTACTCCCAGAGAGATTAAGAATCAAAAATGAACCAATGAATAGAGGTCACCTTCTGATGGATTTGGAGCCTCCTTTGAGAGCAGTCAGATGTTTTCTGCAAGAGCTGCCACTGAGACATGAATTAGGAGTATTTTAAGGTCCTAATTAAATTACCTTAATTGCTGCTACGCTCAACTACAAACCTGAAAGAATGTATGAAACCCCACATCGTCTTTATGAGACATTGTGTTTCTCATATGCCATTCAGCACCAACAGTATACCAGATCTACTGATTTCACCGTCTCTAGTGAGCTACCACACAGACCCATTTTCTGGTACGTTGGCAGAGGCATTTTCTGTTTGAGTTTTTATTCATTCTAGAGAGTTGTATCCTCACCCTGGTGGAGAATGTGTTTTCACTAAACCTGTTATTTGCTACTTCGGGTCTCTCCCACTCATAGCAAAATAGTGAGTCTATGTGACAGACCTCATCTTGCAACTTTGTTGTTGTAATTAGAGAGTAAAGGAATAATATTTAAGCATTGTGAATTCAATGCTAAAAACGCATGCTGGAGACAGTGATCCAGCTATAATGCCTACCTGGAATAATAATATGAAAGAAATGTGATGTAACAGCCATGTGATGAAGGTATAAAGACTAAACAGAATCAACAAAGTGGGCCCCAGAAGAGATTTGGGTGGTGGAAGTGAAGCATCAGTCATAGTATGACTACACTCACTGAGTCAGCTGAGGGCTATCAGGCCCTAGTGCAGCTCACCTCATTGACATAGGGCAGCAGCCAGACCCTCAGCTGCTCCAGCTGTCCCCTGATTCTCTGCTGCCTTCTCCAACTCCTGGGCTAGACACATGCCCTGCCCAAGATCACCCACATCACTGAATCTGGAAATGGTGAGTGACCAAGGCTTCTAGTCCATCCTCGTGGTTTCCAGCTCCTGCTCATGGTACCAGCTTGCCTGTTCTCCCCCACTGTCATCCACCTTGCCTTCCAGCTTCTCACCATCAGTGGAGCCTAGCATGGACACAAAGACCATTTAACCAGCTTGCACAATTGCATAGGGTTGGATCCCTCTAAAAAATTCTTCTAAGAAGGAGACGGTGTTTGCCTGTTTTTCATGAGATAACACTATTCTCAATGGAATCAACAGCCCTCATCCACACTTGGGATTTTTCTGTTCTTTTAGAGTTTCTACAATTGTGTGGGGTTTTTTTAATTGGAAAAAAAAGCAGCATGATATTAGTAAAGAATATTTTGAAAAATGAAAGAAAAATGCCTCACCTATAATTCCTCCTGTCCAACAGGCCAAATGTTTTGTATATGGTCTTAGGATCTACAAAAGCACATGAAGCAGTTTAGGGCTTCTTTTAGTCAGCTCGGGTTGCCCAAAGATACCGCAGACTGGGTAACTTATAAACAACAGAAATTTACTTTGCGCTGCTTTAGAAGCCGGGAGCCCACGATCAGAGTGCCAGCGTGGTCGGGTTCTGGTGAAGCCCCTTTTCTGGATTGCAAACTGATGACTCTGCCTGTGTCCTTACATGGTGGAAGGGGCAAGCTTGCTCTCTGAGATCCCTTTTTGAAAGGCACTTTTATAAAGGCCCTTAATCATCTCCCAGAGATTCCACCTCCTAATGCCATCACCCTGGGCATTAGGTTTTCAACATAGGAATTTGGCAGGAACACAAACATTCAGACCATAGCAGGGCTCCTAAGTTTCAATAAATATTTTCTTATAGAAAGTTTCTCATCACTGCTCCTATGAGAAGAGGTTCAAACATACCTGTACAGACCCCAGCATGTACAGGGTGGTCATAAATTAATAAGATATTTTTATGTGTGACTTTTATCAACCTATAGTCACATCTAAAATTAGATTTATTAGGCAGTCAATAGAGGAATTTCAATGTACTAATGCATTGTTTGATAGATAAGATCATGTATGCAGGATATCTTGGAAGATTTTTTTGTATGCTCTAATGTGGCCAAGTTGTACAAATGACAGAATCACGTCTATTCCATATGTTTCCTGTGCCCATCTGGTTTCCAAATACCATTTCCCCCAATAGAAACCAGGGTTTCTTGGAGAAATGACCCCTTCTGGGACTAGTACAAGAAATGTACACAAGGGGCTTAGAACCACTGTCACACCAGAGATGTGGGAAGCTACTTAGACTACTGGGTTGTTTCAAAGGAAACAGTAACCAACTTAAGTGGCTCCTGTTGGCCAAAGATGAATAATTTGGGCATCAAAAAGAATAATAATTCCACTCCTAGGAATTTACCCTAAGAATGCAGCAGCCCAATTTGAAAAGGACAGATGCACCCGTATGTTTATTGCAGCACTATTTACAATAGCCAAGAAATGGAAGCAACCTAAGTGTCCATCAGTAGATGAATGGATAAACAAGATGTGGTACTTATACACAATGGAATATTATTCAGCCATAAGAAGAAAACAAATCCTACCATTTGCAACAACATGGATGGAGCTAGAGGGTATTATGCTCAGTGAAATAAGCCAAGCCGAAAAAGACAAGTATCAAATGATTTCACTCATATGTGGAGTATAAGAACAAAGAAAAAATACTGAAGGAACAAAACAGCAGCAGACTCACAGAACCCAAGAACGGACTAATAGTTACCAAAGGGAAAGGGACTGGGGAAAATGGGCGGGAAGGGAGGGATAAGAGGGAAAAAGGGGCATTACGATTAGCAGATGTAATGTTGGGGGGGCACGGGGAGGGCAGTACAACTCAGAGAAGACAAGTAGTGATTCTATAGCATCTCACTACGCTGATGGACAGTGACTGTAATGGGGTTGGTGGCGGGGACCTGATGAAGGGGTAATTTAATAACCATAATATTGCACATGTAATTGTAGATTAATGATAATAAAATAAATTATATTAAAAAAAAAGAATAATAAGTGTGTATGGGATCAGAATATGCCACCCCCAAATATGGAACTTTAACATAAGGATTATTTTGAGCTGAGGGCAGCCAAGAAAGAGCAGGTGCTAGAAAAGCTCTCTACCTTCCCCCTATCTGCCTAAAAGAAGCACAAAAACTTCCCTTTGTGAAAGCGTCCCCTCTCTCATACCAGGAAGGGAAGAGGAACGTTATCACCAGAGCTGGAGATGATACCAAGATGGGCCTATGCAAACAGACTTTACTAAAATAACCTTTATCTTCCATTATTTTCCCTCATATTTACCGTCTCACAATTTACCATGCCTAACAGCGCAAGCTCCTTTTCCTTTGTCATATCACTACTCCACAAATGTATGGCCCTTTGTTAAAATCATATATGAACTCACAGGTCAAACTCTTTCTTTGAATCTTGAATACCTCTCTTTCAGGCCTGTAACTCCAGAGGGGAAAGCTGTCTCCCAGCCCAGGGCAAATTACCTTTGAAACTGAAATCAATTAAAAGGAGAAATAAAATGGAGAAACCCATTTATTGCTCACAAACAGTCATCCACTTCTGTTCTCCTATGTCTTTCATGACCTGGCTGCAAAAAGGGGCCCCACCCAACCTCTCTGGTCAAGATATGCCCTCACTGGCACTTGTAATCACCTGTTGATATGGAGATGGACTACTCTTCACCCCTTGGAAACACCTATTCATATAGAGATTCACTAAGGCCAGGAGAGAGATTCTGGAAATATTGCGATTTTACCCACAGCCCACCTCAGAATCTCACCTCACAATCTACTCACTCTCCATCTTCTGCAATGGCCCCTGTGCAAGAAAACTGGAGCACTGTAACCAGATTAACATACAGTAACAGCAGAAATAAAATTATAGTAATCTTCGAGCGGGACGATTCAGCTAGGTTCAAAGTCCTATGCAGATTAAGTCCATAGCTCGCCCATTCCACAGGCGGTTGGTAGCTGAATACGTAGAGAGTTTAGAGCAATCATCGTGTGGCAGCAGCAGCCAGGGAGGCAGGTCAAGGTCACAGACACTGTAGAAGAAAATAACCTTCAGGGTGATAAGATACATGTTTTAATGACACCAGCATAGGCAAATCTTGTCCATCAGGTAGGATGCATGCAAGAGAGTGGTCTTGTGATAGGACAGTGGCAGGAATGGGATCTCGTCCTGGTCTAGTATACCAAACTTTCACCCCACTGCCAGTGGGAGTTACAGGTGGGTCAATATATAGGGCTGCAGGAGGTACGTGCCCTGGCCATAAAGATAAAACAAAGCTTTCCCATAAGATGCTCTTACCTCCTGGACATTTTGGGTACACTACCATGATCTTTCGGAGCACTCTGCTGTTACTCCAGGAACACACAGGAAGCCAGCCTCTAGGCCTTTTCCCCAAGGGTCCACAAGGGCCAGCCATCACTGGCCCATGTGTCAAAATGTCCAGGGCCACATCCACCCAACAGAGTCTCCAGGGTTTAACATAGATGAGGCTGGCAGCAGGATGTTACTCTGCTGGCCATATCCTGGCTTCAGTAACTCCTGTTTGGTTTGTGCATCCAGGTGTTTAGGAGAGGCAGCAATGTGTATTAGCATGTCCATAGGGCTCAAGACTCCTTTTCCAGGCTTCTCATTCAAATGCTGTAGCACTGTCCAAAAGTGAACTGACCAGCCCTGTAGACTATCGGTGTCTCACTTCAGACCCGATTTCAACAAACCATTGTACCTCTCTTATCATGCCTGCCTCAGTAGGATTATATGGGACGAGACACTTCCACTTTATTCCTAATCGCTGCACCCGTTCTTGTATCGCATGTCCAGTAAAGTGGGTGCCTGGGTCACTCTCACTCACCTGTGGCCAGACATAGGCTGCAAAGAGACTCTCTAGGCCCCTTTTGGTCATTTGCTGATCTGCACAATGTGCAGGAAAAGCAACCAACAGGCCAGTAGCCTTGTCCACACAAGTCATGGCATAGCAATACCCTTCTGATATGGGCAGAGGCCCTAAATAGTCTATCTGCCATCTGACAAAGGGTATTGGCCCCTTTACTATTGTCCCATGTTGCTGCAGTACTCGATGTAAGTCCTTCTTAGAGCACGCAAGGAACTCCTTCCAGGCTCTGTTGACTTCTCCAAAGGTCAAAAGAAAGCCCCAACAACAGGCTACAGCCCACATTGTCTTTTTCCCCATGTGCAACAAACACTGATGTAACCATTGGACTACATCAGATGCAAGCTTTCCTTCTAGCCAATGCACTTGGGCCAGTGTGTCTGCTTCATCATTCCCTGGAGATGCCAAAGGCAAATGGCCAGTCACATGATATACAATAACTGTCTTAGTCTGACCAGAGGCCCATATGTCTTGACCAGCTCTTGACCCCAAAGGGGCTGGTGACCAACCATCCAGTTGGCATGGTACCATGTCAGTAGCCACAGGGTCAAACCCTGATAGACGGCCCAGCTTTCAGTGCACACAATTATAGGGCAGGGCTCCTGGGTGATCACAAGCCATACTGCCTGCAACTCAGGCCGTTGACTGCTCTTCACCTCTTCATCCTCCATCCATATTGTCTCAGTCTTAGGATCAAAAGCCACAGCCCTCCACTTCAGGGGCTGCCCATGACTGGAGCTGTCTATATACCAAGCATTTCAGTTACAGGGACTCTTCCCTCCTGATAAGGACTCTCAGCAACCAATGGCTCAAAAGCAAGTTCTTCCTGCTTTCCACTAGTATAGGTCACTGGACCCAATAAGTATTAGAGTTCTCCATCTAAGGGACTAGTAGAGAAGGTGCTATGCTGCTTAAATATGCACCTCATTTGGCCAGTGTAGGCATCTGTGCCATGGCACTCCATGGCCTTTGGGTCCAGTCTTGCACCCTCCCTATGATGGGCTAGATAGTTATTACCTTGGTCACAGCTGTTCCAGTGATGGGCTCCATAGCCAGCAAGGCATGGTACACAGCAGCCAGTTGTTTCTCTATCAAGGTGTACTGGACCTCTGTTCCTTTCCATAGTTGTAACCAGAATCCAGTAGGTTGGTGCATCCATTCAAGCCACTGCCAAAGGCTCCATCTGTAACCATCTGCAGTTACATGAAAATCTAGTTCACAGGGCCTTCATGAGTCCATTTCACTCAAGGGCTTATGGCCTTGACTGCTCACTTAACAGCAGTAAAAGCAGCTACACATGTTTCATCCCAGTCCCACCTAATGCCCTTTCACAACAACTGGTATAAGGGCTTCAGAATTTGTGCCAAGTGTGGGATAAACACTCTCCAGTAGCCCAAAAGACCCAAAAACTCTTGTAATACTGCCATAGTGGTAGGGGTAGGGAAAGCCTGGACTTTGTCTATGACTACTTCTGGGATAACTTTAGTTTTACCTGACCAGACAACCCCCAAGAACTTTAATGACAGACCAGGTCCCTGAACCTGGGTGCTGTTCACAGCCCATCCTCTCTCCTGGAGATGGTGCAGCAGTCTAGGAACTGCACCTTCTAAATTTGCAAGAGAATCAGACATGAGCATGATATCATCAATGTAGTGATACAGCCGCACCATTTGTGGTTTCTTCCATGTGGCCAAGTCCTAGGCTACAAGTAGATGACAAATGGTGGGACTATGGAGGCATCCCTGTGGAAGGATAGCGAACATCCACTGCTGGCCTTCCCATGTGAAGGCAAACTGTCCCTGACTTTCCTGTGCTTTGTCAATACAGAAGACAGCATTAGCAAGGTCCACAACATAATGATATGTCCCTAGTTCATGACTGAGGGTGTCCATAAGGGCTGCTATAGAGGGGACAGCATCATGCAAAGGGGGTGTGATTTTATTCAATTCCCTGTAATCCATGGTCATACCCCAAGAGCTATCTGGCTTTTTCACTGGCCACACTGGGGAATCACAAGGACTATGTGTGGGCTTTATGATGCCCACCTTCTCCAACTCCTGTAGAGTTTCTCCAATTTCCTTGTGTCCCCCAGGCAATTTATACTGCTTAGTATTTGTCACCTGCCAAGGTACAGGAAGAGCTTCAAGCAGGTGCTTAGCATATCCCCTCAGAAGTGCCTTTACCACATGTACCCTCAGTCTGAACTCGCCTGCAGTGGTCTGTGACCACAGCCCCTGCAGGATATCCACCCCCAAAATATATTAAAAGATGGGATAAATATACACAGTGTACTCCTTTGGAGGTAAATGCCCTATCCCCAATGGGATTTAGGCTTTGTTTACTCTAATTGCCTTACTCCTATAGCCATCTATCACACCAGGGGTCCCAGGAAAATGCTCAGGGTTGCCATAAATCAGAGAATATTCAGCTCCTGTGTCCACCAGTGCCAGGAAACATTGTACATTCACAGGGGACCAATGAATTGCTAATTCTACATGTGGCCTCCAGTCCCCACCACATCCCCCAAAGTGGGGGGCCTTGACCCTCCCCTAGTCAAACTGCGACACCCAATTGTCCTCCTGTAGGGGTGAGGGCCCAGACCAAACCTGAGTACTGTCCCTGATGAAATCTTGCAGGGACACAGGCTGGACATGGGCTTGGCCTCCAGCTTCCATGTCCTGGACCTCACTCGCTGGAACTGCCTCCCTAGCTTTAATTGGTGCCACAGTTCTAACAAGATCTAATTGGGCTTCCCATCAAGTTTTTCTTTCACTACCCCAGCCTTTATCAGATCAACCCACATCTGGGTCCTTGAGACCTTCATGGGGTCCTTTTCACCTGTCCTTTCAGTTGTAGCCCATACTTCCTTCTGTGCTTTTATTGTTTCAACTTTCCCCAGATCTGCTAAAGTACAAGTTGCTTCACTTATGGGTTGTCCTATTTGGGGGACAGGAATAATCACTAAGGAACCAAAGAGAGATGGGGGAGCTGTATGGAGCACCAGATTTTTCATTCCTATGGTGAACAACTCCTCATTGGAGCACTCAGGGGCAATATTACAGATGATATCTTTCGTGCCCAGCTCCCATAACACCTGCTGGAGCTCTGCATACATTTTCCAGCTAGTGGATAAGTATGGTAAATTACCCTGATCAGGCCAAACTGCCCTGACGGCTGCTGTCAGCCAATCCAGAAGCATTTGATTCCCTGAAGTATGAAGGGCACTTTGCAACCACTGCCAGAGGGAAGGGTGAGTCATCAGGGAAGCCAGTCTACCCATGTCAGTACCCGACATAACAATGTTTTCCAACCCCATATTCCCGATATGCAAAAGCCATGTAAGCAGAGGTTCTGATAGCTTCTGCCCAAAATGGATGCTTATGTCCACCAGCTCATCCTGAGTATAGGGGTGGAGCATGGAATGCTCCACAACCTGCAGAGTTGGCTGTTCCTACCCCTGAGGAGCCCACAGTTGTTGTGTTTTTATTTTCTTAATTACAACCAGTCAGGCTTTTAATGTGAGAGAGGCCGGTGTCTCAGGCGTTGGCCTTTGCAACAGTTCTGCCCTCGGCCTCAACCCCTCATTTCCTCTACTCTACCATCTCTCGGGCTGAAGGCAACATTCTTTCCTCCCCATCCTCACTGTCTTCTGCAACATGGATTCTCCTGCTGCCTCCTCCCTCACTGCTAATGTACCTTCCAGGAGCACAAAACCTGTCTTCTCAATAACTGTACCTCTTTCTTAAGGGCATCCCATAGGTCATCACCCACCTCCTCCAAGCTATGATGAAGTGTGTCTCTCTCTTGCCAAAATCTCTCTCTTTCCTTGATAACCCTATCCACTATCTCGAGAAACAAACATCCCACAATCCTGGCTGCTACACGACCACTCAGGGCCTCTAAGCAGTCTTCTATCTCATGGAGGGCTAACTCCACAGCTTCCAGTGTCTCCACCCTTCCCCAATTCTGGGGAAGGTCCCACCTCTCTAGGAGGTGCTTTACCCTAGATCAATTCCCCACTAGGGGCTCCCCATTTGGAAGCCCCACAAATAAGGGACTCCTGGGAGAAGCTACACCCTCCACTGCTGCAGCCAGGGTGGGTTCTGGGCATCTCTCCACCATCTCTAGGGACAGCCTGCCCAAGGGTTGCACCCATGAAGACAGATTTCAGGTTCAGAGGTCCTGCCAACTTTCAGGTGTAACTCCAGGGGGAATAAATCTGTCTCTGAACCTGGGGAAAATTACCTTTGAAACCAAAATCCGTCAAAGGGAGAAATAAAGTGGGAGAAAACCATTTATTGCTTACAAGCAGTAATCCATTTCTGCTCGCCTGTATCTCTCATGACTCAGCTGCAAAAAGAGACCCCACCCAACCTCTCTGGTCCACATATGCCCTCGCTTCCCCATGTAATCACCTATTTATATGGAGATGGCCTACTCTCCACCCCTTGGAAACACCTATTGATATGGAGATGCATTAAGGCCAGGCAAGAGATTTTGGAAATACTGCATTTTTACCCACAAGGCCCCCTTGTACAGATATATAAATGTTTCTCCTATTAATCTGTGGGTTATCAATTTGATTCACAGGTCCCAGTCATTCAACCTAAGAGGGTAAAGATTCTCTTCCCCTACATTAGCAATGGATTGAAACATATCAATTATGTTAAAAACTCATATATTCATCATGATGCTATAAGTATTAGACATCAAACATTGGTCACTTCTGGAGAATGCTAAGGAACCAACTCATTATTCTGAAAACTGGTAAATGAAGGGAATGATCAAGCATTTGTTCTACCCTTCTTCTTTAATCTGTTTTTCAGGACAACATCAACTGTTGGGGAGGGAATTGTAGCCAATAAGTACAGAATGAATTACAAAATTAGAAAATTACCACTTGACAGCCCTTAATGATTATCTGTGGTTGCTAAAATCATTAGGTGAAAGACTGATAAATAGATGTATAATGGAGGAATCAGGCTGACAACACCTAACGCCACTGACCAACAGGAACATCTCAATAAAGAAAGGCTACAAATGAGTACTTACCTTCTGAGGCGATGCCTAGGAAGGACAGAGCCCTGCCTATGACATTTCTTTTTTTTTTTAATAATTTATTTTGGTCTCATTAATCTACAATTACATGTCCAATATTATGGTGATTAAACTACCCCTTCATCAGGTCCCCCCCACCAACCCCATTACAGTCACTGTCCATCAGTCTGGTGAGATGCTATAGAATCACTACTTGTCTTCTCTGAGTTGTACAGCCCTCCCTGCGCCACTCCAACATTATGTCTGCTAATCGTAATGCCCGTTTTCCCCCTTGTCCCTCCCTTCCCACCCATCCTCCTCAGTTCCTTCACCTTTGGTAACTATTAGTCTGGTCTTGGGTTCTGTAAGTATGCTGCTGTTTGGTTCCTTCAGTATTTTTTCTTTGTTCTTATACTCCACATATGAGTGAGATCATTTGATATTTGTCTTTTTCTGCTTGGCTTATTTCACTGAGCATAACACCCTCTAGCTCCATCCATGTTGTTGCAAATGGTAGGATTTGATTTCTTCTTAGGGCTGAATAATATTCCATTGTGTTTATGTACCACACCTTCTTTATCCATTCATCTACTGATGCACACTTAGGTTGCTTCCATTTCTTGACTATTGCAAATAGTGCTGCGATAAACATAGGGGCACATCTGTCTTTTTCAAATTGGGCTACTGCATTCTTAGGGTAAATTCCTAGGAGTGGAATTCCCGGGTCAAATGGTATTTCTATTTTGAGTTTTTTGAGGAACCCACATAATGCTTTCCACAATGGTTGAACTAATTTGCATTCCCACCAGCAGTGTAGGAGGGTTCCCTTTTCTCCACATCCTCGCCAACATTTATTGTTGCTTGTGTTTTGGATGTTGGCCATCCTCACTGGTGTGAGGTGATATCTCATTGTGGTTTTAATTTGCATTTCTATGATGATTAGCGATGTGGAGCATCTTTTCATGTGCCTGTTGGCCATCTGAATTTCTTCTTTGGAGAAGTGTCTATTCCTGTCCTCTGCCCATTTCTTAATTGGATTATTTGTTTTTTGTTTGTAGAGGTGCATGAGTTCTTTATATACCTTATTGGATACGTCATTTATGAATATATTCTCCCATACTGTAGGATGTTTTTTGTCCTACTGATTGTGCCCTTTCCTGTACAGAAGCTTTTCAGCTTGATACAGTCCCACTTGTTCATTTTTGCTTTGGTTTCCCATGCCTGGGGAGATATGTTCATGAAGAAGTCGCTCAGGTTTATGTCCAAGAGATTTTTGCCTATGTTTTTTTCTAAGAGTTTTATGGTGTCATGACTTCATTCAGTTCTTTGATCAATTTGGAGTTTACTTTGTGTATGGGGCTAGACAGTACTCCAGTTTCATTCTCTTACATGTAGCTGTCCAGTTTTGCCAACACCAGCCGCTGAAGAGGCTGTCATCTCCCCATTGTATATCTAAGGCTCCTTTATCATATATTAATTGACTGTATAAGTTTGGGTTAATGTTTGGATTTTCTATTCTGTTCCACTGGCCTGTGGGTCTGTTTTTGTGCCAATACCAAATTGTCTTGATTACTGTGGCTTTGTAGTAGAGCTTGAAGTCAGAGAGAGTAATTCCCCCTGTTTTATTCCTCCTTTTCAGGATAGCTTTGGCTACTCAGGGTCTTTTGTGGTTCCATATGAATTTTAAAATTATTTGTTCCAGTTCATTGAAGAAAGCTGTTGGTATTTTCATAGGGATTGCATTGAATCTGTAGATTGCTTTAGGTACTATAGCCACTTTGATAATATTTATTCTTCCTAGTCAAGAGCATGGGATGCATTTCCATTTGTTAGTGTCCTCTTTAATTTCTCTTAGGAGTGTCTTGTAGTTTTCAGAGTACAGGTCTTTCACTTCCTTCGTTAGGTTTATTACTAGGTATTTTATTCTTTTTGATGCAATTGTGAATGGAATTGTTTTTCTGATTTCTCTTTCTGTTAGTTCATCATTAATGTATAGGAAAGCAACAGATTTCTGTGTGTTAATTTTGTGACCTGCAACTTTGCTGAATTCAGATATTAGTTCCAGTAGTTTTGGAGTGGAGTCCTTAGGGTTTTTTATATACAATATCATGTCATCTGCAAATAGTGACAATTTGACTTCTTCTTTAACAATCTGGATGCCTTGTATTTCTTTGTTTTGTCTGATTGCCGTGGCTAGGATCTCCACTACTGTGTTGTATAATAGTGGAGAGAGTGGGCAACCCTGTCTTGTTCCCGATCTTAGATGAAAAGCTTTCAGCTTCTCACTGTTAAGTATGATGTTAGCTGCGGGTTTGTCATATATGGCCTTTATGATGTTGAGGTACTTGCCCTCTATACCCACTTTGTTGAGAGTTTTAATCATGAATGGACACTGGATTTTGTCAAATGCTTTTTCAGCATCTATGGAGATGATCATGTGGTTTTTGTTCTTCTTTTTGTTGATGTGGTGGATGATGTTGATGGATTTTCGAATGTTGTACCATCCTTGCATCCCTGGAATGAATCCCACTTGATCATGGTGTATGATCCCCTTGATGTATTTTTGAATTCGGTTTGCTAATATTTTGTTGAGTATTTTTGCATCTACGTTCATCAGGGATATTGGTCTGTAATTTTCTTTTTTGGTGAGGTCTTTGCCAGTTTTGGTATTAGAGTGATGCTGGCTTCATAGAATGAGTTTGGAAGTATTCCCTCCTCTTCTATTTTTTGGAAAACTTTAAGGAGAATGGGTGTTATTTCTTCTCCATATGTCTGGTAGAATTCAGAGGTGAATCCATCTGGTCCGGGGGTTTTGTTCTTGGGTAGTTTTTTGATTACTGATTCAATTTCGTTGCTGGTGATTGGTCTGTTTAGTTTTTCTGTTTCTTGCTTGGTCAGTCTTGGAAGGTTGTATTTTTCTAAGAAGTCCAATTATTCTAGGTTTTCCAGCTTGTTAGCACATACATTCTCATAATATTCTCTTATAATTCTTTGTATTTCTGTGGAGTCTGTCTTTATTTTTCCTTTCTCATTTCTGATTCTGTTTATGTGTGTAGATTCTCTTTTTCTCTTAATAAGTCTGGCCAGGGGTTTATCTATTTTGCTTTTTTTTTTTAAAGATCCAGCTCTTGGTTTCATTGATTTTTTCTATTGTTTTATTCTTCTCAATTTTATTTATTTCTTCTCTGATCTTTATTATGTCCCACCTTCTCGTGTCTTTGGGCCTCATTTGTTCTTCTTTTTCCAATTTCAGTAATTGTGTCTTTAGACTATTCATTTGGGAATGTTCTTCCTTCTTTAACTAGGTCTGGATTGCAATATACTTTCCTCTTAGAACTGCCTTTGCTGCGTCCCACAGTTGTGGCTTTGTGTTGTTGTTGTCATCAGTCTCCATATATTTTTTTATTTCTGTTTTGATTTGGTCGTTAACCCACTGATTAATTAGGAGAATGTTGTTAAGTCTCCATGTATTTGTGAGCCTTTTTGTTTTCTTTCTAAAATTTATTTCTAGTTTTATACCTTTGTGATCTGAGAAGTTGGTTGGTAGAATTTCAATATTTTTGAATTTACTGAGGTTCTTTTTGTGGCCTAGTATGTGGTCTATTCTGGAAAATGTTCCATGTGCACTTGAGAAGAATGTGTATCCTGTTGCTTTTGGGTGTAGAGTTCTGTAGATGTCTGTTAGGTCCATCTGTTCTAGTGTGTTGTTCAGTGCCTCTGTGTCTTTACTTATTTTCTGTCTGGTTGATCTGTCGTTTGGAATGAGTGGTGTGTTGACGTCTCCTAAAATGAATGCATTGCTTTCTATTTCCTCCTTTAATTCTCTTAGTATTTGTTTCACATTTGCCCGTGCTCCTGTGTTGGGTGCATATATATTTATAATGGGTATATCCTCTTGTTGGACTGACCCCTTTATCATGATATAATGTCCTTCTTTATCTCTTGCTACTTTCTTCATTTTGAAGTCTATTTTGTCTGATACAAGTACTGCAACACCTGCTTTTTTTCTCTTTGTTGTTTACATGAAATATCTTTTTCCATCCCTTCACTCTTAGTCTGTGTATATCTTTGGGTTTGAGGTGAGTCTCTTGTAAGCAGCATGTAGATGGGTCTTGCTTTTTTATCCATTCTGTTACTCTGTGTCTTTTGATTGGTGCATTCAGTCCATTTACATTTAGGGTGATTTTCGATAGATATGTACTTATTGCCATTGCTGGCTTTAGATTCGTGGTTACCAAAGTTTCAAGGGTAGCTTCTCTACTATCTAACAGTCTAACTTACCTTTCTTGTTAAATTATTGTAAACACAGTCTGATGATTCTTTATTTCTCTCCCTTCTTATTCTTCCTCCTCCATTCTTTATATACTAGGCGTTTTATTCTTTGCCTTTAGTTAGTATTTGGATGGTCCGCTTTCTTTGCTATGATTTTATTTCCTCTGGTGACCTCTTTTTAGCCTTTGGAGTGCTTCCATCTAGAGCAGTCCCTTTAAGATATCCTGAAGAGGTGGTTTATGAGAGGCAAATTCCCTCAGCTTTCGCTTGTCTGGAAATTGTTTAATCCAACCCTCCAATTTAAATGATAATCGTGCTGGATACAATATTCTTGGTTCAAGGCCCTTCTGTTTCATTACGTTAAATATATCATGCCATTCTCTTCTGGCCTGTAAGGTTTCTGTTGAGAAGTCATAATATAGTCTGATGAATTTTCCTTTGTAGGTGATTTTTTTTGTCTCTGTAGCTGCCTTTAGTACTCTGTCCTTATTTTTCATCTTTGCCATTTTAATTATTATGTGGCTTGGTGTTGTCTTCCTTGGGTCCCTTGTTTTGGAAGATCTGTGGGCTTCCATGGTGTGAGAGACTATTTTCTTCCCCAGCTCGGGGACGTTTTCAGCAATTATTTCTTCAAAGACACTTTCTATCCCTTTTTCTCTCTCTTCCTCCTCTGGTATTCCTATAATGCGAATATTGTTCCATTTGGATTGGTCACACAGTTCTCTTAAAATTCTTTCATTCCTAGAGATCCTTTTATCTCTCTCTGCCTCAGCTTCTCTGTATTCCTGTTCTCTAATTTCTATTCCATTAATAGTCTCTTGCATCTTGTCCAGTTTGCTGCTAAGCCCGTCGATTACTTGTCTCATCTCTGCATTGTCTTTCCTCACTTCCTCCCTTAGCTCTTGCATATTTCTCTGTAGATCCATCAGTATGGTTATGACTTTTATTCTGAATTCTTTTTCTGGAAGATATTGCATGTCCATCCCATCAGGCTCCCTCTCAGGGGTTGTCTGGGTAAGCTGTTTGTACCATAGTCCTCCATCTTTTCATGGCGATAGAAGTGGTCAGAAAAAGAAAAAAAGAAGAAAGAGAAAAAAAAAGCCTGCCTGGTGTAGTTTCTGTGACGATCCTGTAGGTGGCGCTGCTGCTCCACTATTCCTCAACCACGCCATTCTGCCAGGCCTTTTGTGACTCTGGCCAGGGAGGGAATGAATGGGAGGCTGCTAATTTCTGTGGCAAGTCCCTGTGCGACTGCTTTTCCCAGCCACTGTCCAAGGGGACCGAAATTCCCCAGGACTCCCAGCCTGCTTGGCTGCATGCGCTGGGACTATCCTGCTCCTCTGCTGGGCCCCTGTCTCTTTAAGACCCCTAAAAAAGTGCGTGCTTTTCTTTTGTCCCGGGGAACCGGCTGGGTGGACCTGCCGTCCTGGAATCTGCACCCCTGTCTCTCCAATCTCTGATACACCGCGTGAAGTGTATCAGTGCTCCCGGCACAGATCACCCGGACTGGTTATTCGGTGGGCCTGTGCTTCCACTCCCTCCCTGCTCTGAATCCTCTCCTCCCGCTGGTGTGCTGGG